>WOGR01010712.1:0-10819 GCA_015342045.1 Leptinotarsa lineolata
AGGCACGTCTGCCAACGGTGGACATATAAAACTAAAATTATCTTCTTCATAAAAGGTTCAATTGTTGCAATCCTACACTCCCACGTGGACATCCGGTCCACCCCGGCCTTTAACCGTCGTGAATGGGGGTAGATATTATATAATTTCACTTTAGCACTCCCACGTGTACATCCGGTCCACCCCGGTCTCTAACCAGCGTGAATGAGAGTAAAGTTCTCGTTATTATTAATTTTAATATTATATTGATACTGGCATGTTTTAGAATGGCGGACATTCACAACACGAAATGAATTCCATAACCGACAATGGCTTCCGCGTACTTTCTTTGTGGACGGTCGTTGTCAGCACGTCCGTCCACCACCATATCAGACAAGAAACTCAAAACGGATAATATTCAAACGGTTAAAACTGTCAAAAATCCTGAAACAAGTTAATAATAGATTTCCAACAGATATATCTGCATCTATCTGTACAGAATTTCTGAATTATACACATTTGTACTAAGTGAATTTGTTTCTGTTACAATCTATATCTAGACCTCATGAAAAAAAGTAACGACAATCGACCGTTCAATCTTCTATTCCGTATTCATTACAGGAAATATGATTCCTCCATTATATTAGGTGTTAAAAATATCCGACCTTCTCGGAAGAATCTCTTTCTCTCTGAAATAGACGAGAAGTCGCTGAAGTCACACCGCTGGGGGCTATAACCCCACTGAAATGCGCCTCAGTGAATCATAGAGAGTCATAAATTAAATCACAGAGCCTGTAATGAGACTTCGGCCGAACGAACTGTCTAATTTTCTTTAGAAAAGCCGTTTCATGCTCAATCACGAGATGAAAGCGGGCTTGGAAAATGGTAATTGGGATTCCATTGAAATTTAGTCAAGCCATGAAAAATATCAGGCTTTAAATATTCCAGAATCACATTAGCTGGTATGCCCACGTTCAGATTTTTCAATGAGTTCGTCCAACAGCCATATGTTTGAGTTTTCATTCACCTTTTGAATTATTTCAGTTGACTGAAAAATTTTACCATAAAAATCGAAACTTACCATTTCGATAGTTTTCAGGTTATTCTGCTGTGAAAATTGAGGTTTTTTGGTATATTTGAGGTTATGACTACGTATATGAAAGTGTCCCTGGGATTTTCAAAGAGAAATTATTACTGTATAGCTTGAATACAGACAAAATAGGTGATAGATGAAATGAATTGAACTAATGATAAAAGCTCTTTCATTGGGCGCTTTATATCTTTGAATTCAAATAAAACAAAGTGTGTGTGTGAGATATCATCGAAATTATTTATTCGTTTGATATACCTACTAGGTATCAAATTAGGTATTTTAGTGGATAGGATAGGATAGGTCGAAATACTTATAGACAGGCACTTAAGACGGGACCTCCACGTTGATCAAGTTAAAAATAAGCTCAGGGAACTGCTTATCGAATTCAAATATCTCGCTGACTTCTTAAGTAGAGAGAATTTGAAAACATTTAGGACAATTCCAGTTATAATATGGAATACTAGGATGGGGTGGCGTAGCCCCATAAAATTTACAAAATTTGAACGTTATGCAAAAGTGGATTCTGAGGATGATTTACAAGAAATATATTCCTGGAAAATAGCATTTTTGACATAAGACAAATCTTATACAATATACAATATCCACAGAAAAAAATTACAAACAATTGAACACTATCACAACACTAGAACAAAAAGTAAATATATCAATGGAAGGCCATGTGGTAAAACTATTGGTCAACGGTCAGTGGAATTTTCAGCACCAAAAGTTCATAATCTACTTTCCAATAATATAAAAATGGTTACATCGTATACATCCTACAAATTCCATGTGAAAAAATGGTTGAAGTATATGGATAGAAGAGTTTTCAATGATTTCATAGACTCAAAACTGTACGCTAACCTAAAAGTTGAATACATCAGATCAAATAATCATTAGAAAGAATGAACTAATTTTAACATATTAACAAAAATTTCTTGAAATTGACAGTACTTAACTGATTTTGACATTCTGAGTACTCAGGCAGTTATATTCTGATATTTATTCAGGAACTACTTATTTTATTTCATCTCATCTGACATTCTAATTCAATAAATGTCACGCACAAGCTCTATGAGCTTCAGTGATTCGCCATGTTTATTTCTGTGCTTGTTACATGTTCCTCTTTTATCTTTTATACGATTTTCAAATGAACATTATTATTATCATTATTATTATTGATGATGCCATTGTGTGTGGAACATAACACCGTTCAAATGTCCGCCACGGCTTGTCTGGGTGGAGCGCATCCGAAATGTCTAATTTTCCATGACTCTGGCGTATAAATGAGGCTGAATTTGACCAATGGCATCACAATTTTTGAAGTCTCGAGGTAGGCCGTTGATATTATTCTTTTTTTTTATTCAAGGTCATAAACAATATGTACCCGTTGTCAATTGTTACATATGTTAAATTTTTATAACTCAATTTCTTCAGAACTTAAAAGCCATAGTGTTAAAAAATTCAAAGATCACTTTGAGACTCGTCTTCTGTATTGTCAAAAATAAATACTTTATATATGAAACTTCACTTAAAATATATTATGACGTATTTAAATTTCGATGAAAGATACACTCTATTGATCCGGTTGATTTTTCAAGTTTCATTTACTTTCAGAACTGTCGATGCCCATGTTTTGAGTGTTACATAGGTACGTAAACATATCTATGGTGTATATGAAAATAGTTAATGGGGAAGAATACCAAAGGACACAATTCTAAGTTGAAATAATAGTCAATTTATTTTTCCTTCCCTTTCCACAATTCAATTCTGGAATAGATAACTTTTAGTGAGGAATGCATTCGTAATGAGAAACTGAAATGTTATATTGAATTAAAACACATCTCTGTTTTTGGGATAAGTGGATGAATATTTTGATGGTGTTCAACACTAAACAGAAATGAACTTCGCTCTTTATTTTCAATAATATCTAGGACAGTTATCAGTATTTTTTTATCTATTTTTTTGTATATATTTATTTAAGAATAATAAAGATAATCTGTTTCAAAATTATCCTCAAACGTCCTACTGAATTACTGACCTGAGAGTTCTTATCTTCTTGTCAAAATATGTTCTGAAACAAAGTTTGAAAATGTTGATATTTCTGAATTTTTGTAACTCAATAACATAACGTGAATGGTTAGAAACTAATTTGTAAGGACCATGGTTCCAAGAAGCCAGATTGATTTTTTAATGAAATTCGATGACATTAAACTCCCAATTTTGATATCCTCACACATGAATATTATTTCAAAATATTTCTGATATGAGTAACAGAAAAACTATAGTATCGAATGATTTACGACTGTTGTTGAAATGACAATAGACATTTTTCCGAAACGTCTTTTTTCGTTATTATAATTCACACTGACCCACTGATACATTTCAACCCTGTATTTTTCTTGCCAAATTGCTTTGTACGTCATAAAATTGAAACTTCCTGAATAGACACCTTTTCCGTGACCATTATTTTCGCCTCGTAATCATGTTTTCCGATATAAACTACGTGACAGTTTGTACTAGGTCATCTCCACTATTACATCTGCGAGAATAAAACATCTGAATTATTTTCGTAGCCTAATTTCCTAATGTATTATATCACAACAGCTGAAAATAAACTTCTCAAGAAAAATAGGCTTTTCTATTCATAGAAACAATCAACACTGGGTTTTTGACTTTTTTGACTCACGACATATGTAGAAGATAAAATAAGTATTTTCAAAGTGAAATCAGCCTACTAATAGTTTGTTTCCTCGTAAAAATGACGTTGTTGTATTTTTCCGATGATGAAGCATAAACTCACTTCCAAGACTTTTCTATACAATAATAATCTCATGTATGTATTATGGAATAAAACTCGAATGTTCAAGGTGTTCTAATGTAAACAGTGTAAAAATATTTTAGTAAACATAATCAAATCAGAGCTGTTTCCTAACATTATTTGGTTATTTGATGTACCAAATAGTGAGTTATTGTTTATTATGTTTTTATAACACGTACGTAGAAAAAATAAATAAGTCTATACAAATGGATTTTGCTGATATTTTTTAGGTGTGATGAATGATGGAATGAACCTCAATTAATAGCATAACAGTGTACCCAGTACCACTTTACATCTATAAACATTTTTTCTATATTTTTTCCAAATAAGTTAACCCATGACTTATTTTTAATAATTCTATTATCACCCACATCCGCTCCAATTTTGAACATCAACTTTCAAATATCTCGCAAACATAAAGATATCACATATACAGGGTGTAACATAAATTGAACCACATATTCTGGGGTCAAAAATAACTTGATTGGGTATAACTCATCTCAATGCAAATGTGCAGACAAAAAAAGTTACAGCCCTTGCAAAGTACAGAATGAAAATCGATTTTTCTCATTACTTCATGAACTGTTTAACATTTCATGATGAAAATGAATCCATGACTTTGTTATCGTAAGAGCATCTTTTTCATATTAAACAACGAAATCTGTTCAGCCCATAAAATTTTAAGGGGGTATTGAACCCATAAATCCTCAGAAACTCTTTCATGCGTTGAAATTTAATTAGTATTTTGACACCATTGGTTTGATACATCATATCAAATTTTTTTGCCAACCAACATTTTTCAAAAAACCCAGTTTTCAATGAGATTAGGGCTCCGCATATGCCACTTATTTGACCACAGAAGGAAATGAGTTCAATCATGAATTCAAGCCACTCCATCACCAAAAGAAAGATTTAAAACTCAACTTGTTTGAGAGTATGGAAATAAACAAATTCAAGAATTCAGAATATCTCATGAACGATCAAAAGGAATTGAATAATTCACCGTTGTTGAATCTGTTCATTTCCAGGTAGACCTTTTCAGTACATTGTTTCAGGTTTATTGTTTCAGGTATATTGTCTCAAGTAGATTTAGGTAGAAAGTAGGAATATGTTAAGGTATAAAATAGTTTGTAATTTAGAAGTAACTTAGTTTTTAAAACGCTTGATGAAGCTATTGTATAGCGAAACCTTCAACTGACAGTATGTAATAGCGAAACCTTCTCTAGTGGAAATCATATAATAAACTGTATTATTGTAATAATGAGTTTAATAACAAATAGTTTGCTTTAAGAACAGCACACTGTTATTTGTGACACTATTGGTTTAATACATCATTTTTGAATTTTTTCATCTCGTATTACTTTCTCGAAAAGCCAGTTTTCATCAAGATACAGCAAAAATTGTGAATAACAAAGAGGAAGTTATAATAACTGAGTGAGTATTCATGTTATTTGTAGGTACCAAAAATATATACAAATGTGTGGTACTTTTCAAAATGAATATTTAAAATGGCTTCAATTTTTCTGAATACACATTCGAAACCCTTCATAAAAGAAAAACCAAATTTTTTGAAAGATCATAGGCTTCTGACGAAATCGATTTGCACTTTCAATGATTCGATGGCTTAGTTCTTGTTCGCTGATTATTCCAATAGAATACATGTCCTTCTCCATAAAACCTCAAAAAATTCGAAAGACTTAAGATCTGGACTTCTGGATGGCCAAGAAAAAATATTCCCTAACTTGGTTATCGAAATGCGCTTGAACTGCATTTTGTGAATACCATATATTTTGCCTCATTACTGTATTCAGGTGTTCCATGGACTCTGGTGAATTATTTTTAAAAAATTGTTGGTGAAGTGCACTATTTGAATCATTTGGAAATAATACGGTCGATTTTTTGCGCGAGGGTTTTCTTCGGCCCACATGTGTGCGTTATGGTGATTCGTGATGCCATTTCTATTGATGGTAGCTTCATTGGTGAATAAAATATGATGAATGAAATTGATATTTTGATTGTTTTATATTAAGAATCAGTTGCAAAATCCCACTCTTTTGAGATAATCGTCATCTAGTAATTCTTGAATGGTTTTTAAGTGATAGTAATGAAGCTGTTGTTCCTTCAATCTTCTCCAAACCATCACGAGACCAATATTTGATCTCATTTTTTATATCCATTTTTAGACGACCACTATTACCAGAACTTGCGGTTGCAAAGTTTCTGTCTCCCATAAACGATGATCAATGAAAAAAAATAATCGTCTGTTTGGTGTACTTCGATTTTTCGATTGAGATATATTTCCGCATAATATCTTGCAACTGCTGCACTATTTCCTTGGCATTCACCTGTGAATACTATAATAACACATAATTTTCTGAAACCTTGTTGAGGCCTGACCAAACTTACCCAGAATTAAATGCATTTCTGCCATTTCTGCCATTTTTGCAATGGTATAAACCATTGTAACAGGAAGTTTCAATTTTTCTCAACACTTTTGAAATATGCAATAATTGAAAGCTTCAACTGACAGTATGTAATTGTTAAAGCAACTGTTCGTTATTTCTTCACAAGACCTATAAAAGTTGAACAGCCAACTAATGAATTTTTTGAAGGATAATGAACAAGGGTTTGCATAGCGATAAAAACTAGCTTTTCGAAAAAGTGCTGTGAAGTGGAAAAAATCAAAAATGATATATTACACCAATGGTATTACAATATTGATTCAATTCTAACGCATGCAAAAGTTTCGGGGGTTTCAGGGGCTCAATACTCCCCAAATTTTTTCAATAGGCTGAATACATTTCGTAGTTTCATATGAAATAAATGCTCATACGATAAGGAAGCCATCGGTTCATTTTCATAACAGAATATTAAACAGTTCATGCAATATTGTAAAAAATCGACTTTTATTTTGTACTTTCCATGGGCTGTAACTTTTGTTGTGTGCACATTTGCATTGAGTTGAGTTATATTCAATCGAGTTTTTTTTACCTCAGAAAATGTGATTCAATTTACGACCTAACTTTTTGTTACACCCCGCATACATTATGTGTAATAGTTTCGGTTTGATCAGATTCTTAAATAATTATAATAATTGAATAGAACTGGCCGATACTTTATGAAAATACATATTTAAACTCATTTTTACAATAATACAGTTTATTGCATGATTTTCACTATAAAGGGTTTTACAAAAACCGCCACACGTGTTTCGCTAAACAATAGCTTCATACATTATATTGAAAATGAAACAGTTCCACTTCTAAACAACATAACAACATGATATTCATGCGAAATAATGATATTCACATAAAATATCAACAACAAATATCCATTGGGTCATTCAAGTAAATAAATATTGTGAATCCATACAAGGAATCACCTTGTTCGTTGATAATCGTTTCAATAATATTTATCTTCATTCATGAGAATAATAGTTTCTGATGAATTTACGGAAGGCGTTGTTGTCTGAATCATGTTTTCAAGTTTTTTCAGATGATGTTATAGTATTAAACAAAAGGAAATTGTATGAGTACTGCCATCGTGACATGTGTGCTTTTTGTAATGTTTTCCAAAGACGTGCTGATGAGTGATATTTTATCTAAATACTTCATACGTAGCGTTTCTGTATTTGGAGTACAAACTGAATGAAATATGCGATTTTCATGTAATTGAATATTCATTTGAAAATAGTTGTTTTGAAAAGATTTCTCTTTCCCAGTTTATATTCGAAAGGAATTTTTGTGTGATCTACACATCTCAATGGAGAATACTAATTGTTTTCCTTGGAAATTTCCCAGTTATTGTTCAATAATGAAGAAGTGGGATGCTAAATAGCCCCTTTTCAACAAATCTAATTCCTTCTTGAAACCTTTTTTCAATTTGTGACATGACCTTTCGAAAATAATGAGTAAAGATATCATTAGCGGTGTGAATTACTTTTTTCTAAGTTTCATTTATAAACTTCACATCTACAGAGAGTTAACCCATCCCTGTTGAAATCTCTCGGTCGTCAACTCACTATTTTGTTGTTATTTTTCGAATCCCTTCAATCATCATTTGGTAAATACTGATTCAGCAGAAACGCTCCATTCGCTTCCTGTTTTTTATTTTATTTTCCGGTCAAAAATCGTACATCCAGCTGAAAAAAAGTTATTTAACTTTCTCTCCCAGATATAAAATTATTATATTTGTCAACAGGGCTCATCTGGTTGAATACGTGATGGTTGTTGGGACATCTACGTGACAGATTCCTTATTTACCAGTCCCGAAACGTAATTAGGTAAGGCTTTCGGATAATACAACAAAACGTTACTAAGCAGGGGATTTCGGCAGGATCCAATATCATAACGGAATTGATTTGGTTTTCTGAGCTAAATTACACTGGGCAGTGATTGGATTGATTTGTATCTTGTTGATATAGACCTTTAGGGCCAGTTTATTTCATTAGTGTTTCAGAGATATATGATATGGCTTAAAAAAAATATTTCCAACTACATAAATAGGGGTTGATATGAGTTTTTTTCCTTTATTCGAAACTCAACCACCAGGAGTTATTGGCTTCACAGTAATTTACATAATATGTTTTTTATAGTACATTGACAATAATAAGTGAATCAAAATTAACTTGTATCCCATATTTCATGTAGAAAATTGATATCTTTCAGAAATTTCAATAGTTTATTTTTTGACTGACCGTTCAATAACACTTTCAGTTCTTCTGTCATTTAATTTGCTAATCGCTTATCTGTGTATAGCGGGCATTCCATCAAAAAGTGTTTCACAGTTGATGCTGTTTCACAGATGTAGCACGTGGGGGTTCTTCTCTCTTGAGGAGGTAACTATGAGTCAGACGTGTGTGTCCAATTCGTAGTCTTGATAGTGTTGTTTGAATGTTTCTCCTCTGAGGTAGATTTCTCCATGGTAGTACTGTTGATTTAATTTCTGGAAGTTTGGCTTTAGATATGTTCCATTCCGTCTGCCACTTGGATATTACGGCTTTTCTGATGTGTAGTTGTTGTGGAGGTCGTTGTAGTAAATATCGGGGTGGGAGATTATGCACTCTTGAAGTTCTGTGGCATCCTTGGCTAAACTATCGGCCTTCTCATTGCCCTCAATTCCGATATGTGAGGGAGCCTGAAGAAATTAGATTTGGATGTTGTTTTGATGAATATGAAATAGTTCCGTTTCAATCTCAATCAGAACCGAGTGGGTAGGGTAGAGTAGATTCAATGAAGTTACTACACTTTATGAGTCTGTTATTATTAGACATTGAGGGATGCTATGGAGATTAATGAATTGTAACGCTTAGAAAAGCTGTCAATCCTACATGTAGGTTGATGATAGTAGTTTGAATTTTGCATTGAATTCATTTGTGATGGAAGCGGCTCCAACGCCGTTATTGGAACGAGAGGCGTCTTTGAAAAAGAGCTGATGGGTTCGAAATAGTTGTATAATTTCTGTGAATAGTTTTTTGAGAATTCTGAGGTGAGTTTGGATTTTTTTGTGGTTGTTTGAGGTAATGTTGGTCAAAGGAAGGCGGATAGTCCATGAAGGGGGACATTCCATTTCAGATAAATGAGCGGTTATGGGTATAGTCGAATTGAGGCTGGAGAAGATTCGACTCAGACGTTCGTAGAACGGAAAATCAGTTTTCTTCTGGTGGTTGTAGGTTTCTTGAAATCATCTGGCAGAAACATTTCTGTGGGCTTGTTGAGATAGGCTGAGATTTCACAAGCATACATCATCGCTAGATATTTTCGGTGCTCTGCTACTGGTGGTTCTCCTGCTTCGCAAAGAATTTTCTCGATCGGTCTTGTACAGTATGCTCCCAAGTGCTATTCCCATAACTGTATTATGAATTGTGTCTAGCTTCTTCAGTGTGCATTTACTGGCGAAATCATAAACTATGAATCAGTGATCTAATTCAGATCTGATCAACGTTTTGTAAATGTGATTCAATGTGAAAATGTCTGCTCCCCATTCTTTGTTGGAGACCGACTTCATTATATTAAGACCAGCTTGACATAAGAGACGGAGATTGCAGATGTGAGACTTCCATGAAAATTTGTGATCAGAGGTTATGCCTAAGAAGCGTATCTCCTCAAAGTATCCAAGAGGGATATTATTCACTTTCAGAACAGGGTGGAGGTATTTTTTCTTTCTAGAAAAATGGATGAACTTGGTTTTCTCAATTGAAAATTGAAGTCAAGTTTCCAGTAACAATGGAATAATATAGGTTCTAACGCTACATGTAGACAGGGCATAAGATTCTACAAAGCAGTTAAGAATTGATTTATATGTATAGATAAAATGAATAAATCAGTCGCTTCGACCTCAAAGGTTCAGGTACTCAAAATCTGTCTTCAAGATATTCTTCCAAGCTATAATGTGCTTTCGTGAGTAAAAGTTCCTTCACACGTTTTCGGAATGTTTTTGACTCTATAATACTTTGAAATGGTAGATAATTGAATATCTTTCGACTCTCAAATATTATGGAATTTTTTGTTAATGTCGAAGTTGGCTTTGGCAAAGGTATATTGGCGTTTTGCCGGGTGTTGTATATTCTTTCGGGAGAAAAATTATTTTTTCTCATTTGAATTAGACATACTGTTTCTAGAATGAAGGAACAGTAGATTGTCAGTATTCTACTCTTTATGAAAAGTGGTCTACAGTGGTCCAAATGCTTGGCTCTACATATATATCTCATCGCCTTTTTTTGGAGAACAAACACTGATGGCATCAGCTGTTTGCTACATAAACGATACATAAGCGATACCATACCTCAGATGAGATTCGTCTAATGGGAAGTAAGATATTTTTCCTGCTACTATTTCCAACTCCTTGGTGATGACCCTGATAGCGTAGCAGCCAGATGCAAGATTTTTGTTGAGATGTTTTACGTGTTCATCAAACTTCAGGGTATTATCAAT
>WOGR01010713.1:0-10819 GCA_015342045.1 Leptinotarsa lineolata
GAAAGAATTTCTAGTAATTTACCCACTCACTCTAAAATTACTGTATAAAATGCGATTATCCAACCACATTTTGAATACTGTGCTTCTATTAGTTTCTTGTTGCAAATTGTTCTGAAAGTTAATAGATTCACTGAAATTGGAATCATGTTACAAACTTTGCGATGGTTACCAGTTTCTTTACGGTTGTATTGATTAACTATGACATTCATATATAAAATTCTGAATAACTTGTCACCTTCATATTTTCCTGGATTTGTTAGTTTGGATTTAGAAGTGCACAAATATGCCACAAGAAATCGAACTGATTTGCAATCATGCAGAACAAATTGGAGAAGTGCCATGAATTCTCAATTTTTCAAAGGGTTTGATGCATACAATTGATCGCCATATGTAATCAAATCTAGTCCATCAGTAGGTATTTTTAAAAAACAGTTATTGAAATCCATCCATAATGCTAGATAAAATAATACCTGGTAAGATGATATCAATAATTTTTAATAGCATACGTCGTTATTTTTCAAACAAGAAATTTTCATTTTCAATTTTGAACTATATTTACATTTTCAGTTTTTTATATAATTACTTTCAATTTCTATAATTTAAGTGATATGTTTTATATAACATTGTATATTAGGGTTACCTATTTCAATAAATATATTATCCTCCTTCTTTATCTGAGGGTGACTACAGGGGTACAAAACAGAAACTGACGAATAATAAAATTCCATTAGAGAAAACTGAAAATTCACCTCACTTTTTAAATAGACCTCGTGTGTACCAAAAATCAGTGAAGTATTGAAAATTCAAAAATTCAGTGTTACCCAAGTTATATAACATTCTGTAGAGAAATTTCATAAACATTTTCTTAAAGCCCACTGAAAGATTTCAGGACTTCATTCACACCAGACTGTACAAGTCTTTCTGGTGGAAGTTTATTATTTCATCCTCAAATCCAATTGAAAGTCACTGAAATATGTTGAATTGGTTTTTATTGATAGTTATAATGATGTTGAGTTAAACGTAATTCAATTGCGTTGTACCGAAGATAAGTTATGTTAGCTATCAAAAGTATTAGTCAGGTAGAACTTCTCAACTCACAAGTAACATCGGATTTTAGGCATTGTAACTGAACCAAACTCATCCACTCAAATAGAAAGTGTCAGAGTCAAAAATAGTATTCATTCTAGCCAAGTAAGGCCATACAATTCTTCCAACTACTGAAGTTATGGAAAAAGGTTTTTATGTGACCATAGAGATGTTCAATGGAATATAAGAAACTTGATGACGAAGCAGTGTTACTGGACAAACATTTTGAAATTTCTCAAAAACTTTCTTTGCATTGGTGCAATTGATGGTTTTCGTTGTACATCAATCATCAACATAAAATCCACTATTTCATTCAAAACAATACACGTTACAGTGCTGGGAATCGCAGATTGAAAGGTAAGACCTCGTCAATCCTTAGCTCACATGAATTTTGATCTAGGAGGGTTGTTGTTCGTGAAGGGACGGCAGCTAATTGATGGAAAAACAGATTTCAAGAGATTTTTTTCAACCTCGTAAGTTCTCAATTGCTAATTGAAGTTGGAGAGCTGTATATTCAAAAACAATCTCTTCACAAAGATATGTAGATCATGTATAGAAGATACTTTCAGATAAGAACCAGAAAAAACATCCTTCCCGAAATAATAATAATGATAAAAATAACGTCTTTATCATCTTCATTTTAATGAGAGTTAGATTCAACTGAATGGTCCTATTTCAAGCATGACAGCCAAGAAAAATGAAGATTATTATTCTGGTACAGAATCATTTCCTGAAACTCGAAAATACCACCATTTCCATTTACTTTGGTAAACTGCTAAGGGAGATGAATTCGAAATGATTGGTTTTCATTATTAATCAAATATTTATCATATCACATGATATTCAACATTTCTTTGAAACATTTATGTTTTTCAAATTATCGAAATCACCCAAATTGTAAGATAAGTCAAATAACAAAAAAGTTATCATGGGTTTGAAGACATATAATCATAAATCAGCAACATGGATTCACTCGTGGTAGATCTACCAGTACAAATATACTCATTTATCAATACTTCATTATAACTGCCTTCGCAAATAGACATCATGTCATTTGACCGAGTAAATCACAATTTATTGTTGCATAAACTAAACGCTTTGGGTTATCAGAAAAACATTCTGAAATGAACTGAGTATATTGCCTGTAGAGTCCAATATGTAAAATATGGTAACCCAATATATTTCTCAATCACAGTTCCATCCGATGTACCGCAGGGATCCCATTCAGGACCATTACTTTTCAACCTGTTCGCAAATGACTTGAATGATGTTATTCTCTATAGTGAATTTCTTCTGTTTGCTTATGAGCTGATGATCTGGATCTCATAATCCACATATAATGTGGATATAGATAAGCTCGAAAGTGATATCCTAGTTTGTATGCACTGCATACACACAATGCAAAAAATAATGAATCATAGTTTTGATTTCCCGGAACTCGTTCAACTTATCACTTGTTAATCCAAAGAGAACAAGAAATGCAGATATCTTCAAAGTACCCTTTTATCATGCCAAATATGGCCATAATGAGTCTGTGGGTAGAATTTTGACACTTGCAAATACTAACAATGTGGATTTGAAACTTTCATTTTCTTCTTTGGAATCATTTAAAAAGACCGTGGAAAGATTGTAATTGCTTGGCTCATTTTTGCCTTTTTTATATTTTCTTCATAAATATAGCTGAGAGTTATAGTATATATGTGTGAATTTGTCGATTATTTTGTTGAAATAGGCAATGAAATAGGTAAATGAATAAATGAAGAACTTCTTTATTTCCAGAATTCGTGACCATCCTCACCTCAAAGAACTAGAGCAAGACTGCAAGAATATGGTCCAAACTTTTCTACAAGTTCTGCTTGGTTGTAATGATATATCAGAAAAATATGCAGCTTTTTCCTCCGAATCAATCATCTTCGATAGTTTTTAAGTTAACGGCACGGCCATACTTTAACGATGATACAGGGTGTTATGAAATTCTGTGATGTTTACCGTATAGAAGATGTTTTTTTCTAATTGAGAATTTATAACTATAAAAAACATTTTTCACTAACGTTATCGATTTGAACGAATTTTACTTTCGTCAATGTATTAATGATGAAAAGCTCACAAAAGAAGAAAGAAAAAGTGAAAAATATCAGAGTTCAGATCATATACATATGTTACAATGATTCTCAGTATGGAAGAAAATTATTTGTATACAAAGGTGTGCAGATGGTTCCATGAATATAGACATAATTTTGAAATTTGTTAGCAACTCACATTCTTCTCTGGAAAAAAATTTGAGAATTTCATATCACCCGATGAAATTATATCAGTTTCGTATTCAACTTATATTCATAACAGTTATGTAAAAAGTCAAATGGAAGGTAGATCGTGGGTACCTTTCAATTTTATTGTAATGAAGTACATGTCATTCATTTATAATATATATCTCGGAAAAATTAAAATTATGGAAATAATGAAATTCCTGTATTTCTGTTTATCAGTACAGGTATCACAATAATTATAAAACCCTCGAAGTATAGTAATTTCAAATCTAATACATTTCCTTTCTTGTTCAAATATTTGCTTCTTACGTGGTCATCTGATAGGGTGATGCATAACTTATTTTTATCCCTTCGTGAATACACGAGGTGTTGATTTTGTTAATATTTCAGAAAATGAAGGAGTAAATAGTTCTGGTAGTATAGAAGCATTAGGTTCTGAAGAGATCAATCCACTGATTGCAGCCTGCTGAATTTTCATCAAACATTCACTTCATCAGAAACAACTCTTGAGAAATCCGAGAAAATCGATGTCAAAAAGAAATGGAATTCTCATAGATGTCAATCATGCTAGAGACGCGTTTGCTGAAAAACGAAATACTCAAAGCATATCACATACTCGTAACGATTATTGAGTCTCAGTTCATTGTGAAACTTTTGCTATAAATCAGGTGATTTTGGTGGCTACCAACTTCTTCCAGTCGATATCTGAGGAAAGTTAGTAGGAAACAAGCCAATTTCTGATAATTTCTGCTTTATTTTTGTATCAACTCCTTTCCGGTTATTATCGAGGATTTCCGCTATCCTTTCTGAATAAGGATTTCACAAAAATTGGTCTTATTCAACATTGACTTTTTGAGAATATTGAATTCTGCAATTTGAAGGAGAATGTGTATTCTTACGAGTCAATATCTCACCATTTGAGATAAAATCATGTCTCAAATATGAAGTATTGGAGAAAAAAATCTAACATTCGAATGTTCATCTTGTAGAAAGTAGCAGTAATTGTGTCTCATTTCCTGATTGTCAGATTCGAAGGTTTCAAAGAATATGGCTGTAATAATTTTTTTAACTATATTCTATCTGAATATAAATCGTTGTGAAATGCAGAAACTTTTGCACAATGAATTTCATGAGTTTTTCTATTTGGCCCACCTTTTCTGTAATTGACGGAACCAGTTCCTCTAAGAAGCTTTTTTAATGTAGGTACAGTCTCACGTGAGTGGCTCTCCATGTAATCAAATCGTGCAAATCTGCATGAAAATGAAAGATGGAAGTGAAAATGAGATATAAATAAATCTTAGTTAATTCATTTTCTGATCCACTTTTCCTAATAATTTTTATCGGGTTCTCAATATTTTTTCTGAATGGAGTGACCGCAATTATATGATTTTGATAAAACTCATTACTCATTACATGGTTGTGAATTTCAGTGCAGCTTTCCAAAACGGAATATCATCAATTTCTAAAAAACATGATTCAAAAATGATAAAAGCTGTTCATGAATAACATTTTAGAGAAAGAAATATATTTTTTTCCTACCTGTATTGATTTTCAATAGAATTAGGCTATGATTTACTCGGAAGTGAGGATTTTCACGATTCCTACAAAATCTAAAAGTAATAGGAGTTTGAAGAGAATTAACACATCTTCCACAAATGATTTTCCGTTAAAAGAAAAACGATTTCGAGTATCACATTTTGGAGAATTTTATAGTAAACATTTTATCGTGGTATTGGAAAATCCGAAGGAATGGAAAAAAATATCTCACAATTTCAATTTCTTATAGACAAAAATCATCATTTGGTTCTCGTCGAATTTTTGAGATGTTGTTACCAATGATATAATCGATATTCGAAGAAAAATTCCGCAAGTTTCAATTCAGCAAAGGAAATCCAATCATCTGTTGAGATGAGATGTTTTCCCGTTCTCTTCTTGACAGTGTTGTAAACTTCCATCATCCAGAGATATCTAGACTGAAAAGTGACCTATATTCGCAAAACAAAAATGAATTGAAAAAAGTGTGTACTTACTGAATTCATACTACTACTCTCAATCAGAAAATTCGGTTCTTTATTTTATGTCTTTCGGTTACTTCGTGATTCCTCAAGTATTTCGATCCTTTTTAATTTATTGTCAGCATTCCGTTCCCAGCTTATCGCTGACTCTTCAATTGAAACCCAACTGTGTTTCATAAAAGAGTGTCGCCGGCTATCAATAATAATGAGTTTTTTCGTCGGGCCCTTACAAAGTGACTATGGATGAAACCCTCTGTATCTGGTGGTTGAGAAATATGCCTTTAGCACGTACAAATTATATATACATACGTTCAGTAAAATATCGTTTTCTTTTGGGAATCTTCCGACATTTCTTGGTTAACTCAATTCCCCATGAACTTTGACTTTCCATATTTGGATTAATATATAGGACCACAAAACTTAAAAATAAAATACAGGGCGTCTTCTCAGAAGGCGAAAATTTACAGTTCAACAAAAATTTCAAGCAAGGTTTCGCCCAAAAATCTCGCCTACCGACAGTGGCGCAAAAATGCCACTACCAAAAACCAAACAAGGTTTGTAAATGCTCGCAACAGCTGCAAACTTATGATAAATGAAAGAAAAGAACTTCACAATCAGAGAATTAGAGATAAACTGCTTGCCAATCCCAACTGGTCAACATCCTTCTGGTCGGTAGCTGAAGCTGTTAATCAAAATTTCACAAAATCCACAATTCCACCAATAACACAAGCGGATGGTTCAATTGCAACAACAGTCATAGAAAAGGCAAATCTACTAGCTGAACAATTTGCGTCCCACTCCACAGTCGATTTTCTGGAAAAGGCACCACCCACTATTCTGAAAGAGCTCAATATCAATAAGGCATCTGGCCCTGATGAGGTTCCTGTCATCGTACCTTAAAAGTGCGCAGATGAACTCGCACCATTATTTTGCAGACTTTTCAACCTGTCTTACAAGAGAAGTGTTTTTCCTTCTCGTTGGAAGATTGCTCGCGTTCAGCCTATTCTTCAAAAATGCAAAGAGAATCTTCCAAATAACTATTATAGACCAGTCGCTTTGCTATATGTGATATCCAAATTTGAGGAGAAAGCCTTAAACCACCATATCCTTGAATATTTGGAAGGATTTAACCTCTTGAGTGACCATCAATATGACTTTCGGAAACAAAGATCAACAGGCAACCTTCTATCGTATGTCACCCATATTTGGAATAACGCAATCGAAAATCATGGATAGTCAAGAGCTGTTGCGCTTGATATTTCTAAGGCCATTGACCGTGTGTGACTTGACGGTTTTCTGGCCAAATTTCGATGCTATGGCTTATCGGATCATTTTTGTGTATGACTCCCAAGTTTCCTGAAAGAACGTTTCCTGCAAGTGGTCGTCGATGAATATCTCTGAAATACTTTCACCATCAACGCTGATGTTCCCCAGGGATTCATATTGTCTCCAACCCTCTTTTTATTGAACATCAATAACTTATTGGAAAAAACAAAGAATCCAGTGCTGACGACAGCACCCTTGTCTCGTCATTCCATTTGGATACCAGGACATCAGCTGCGGGTGCACATCTTTACCGGCAGCAGGTTCAAATCTGTTCAAAATCTGTTTTTCCGTTACTCATATCTTAATAAGGATCTAGAAGTGATTTCGAATTGGAGTGAAAGTAACCAGGTTCAATTCAACGCCACGAAAACCCAGGCATTGGTTTTCTCCAAAAAGATGATTGTCTCTGAACCGGATATAATAATGTCAGGACAGACGATTCTGCTTTCTGATTCGATAAGTCTGTTGAGTGTTAGAATGGACACTAATATGTCTTGGCACAATCACGTTGCTGGAATTGCAAGGGCTGCTTCTCAAAAGCTTGGAGCACTATTTCGAACCAGAAAACTGTACACACTCAGCTACTTTTGATGCTTTATAAAGCTCAGACCAGACCTTCTTTGGAGTATTGTTCTCATGTATGGAACTCCGCCCCTAAACATACCCTGAAACTGCTGGATTCCATACAGAAAAGAGCCATCCAACTGATTGAATACGCAATCATAACTTGCAATCTTGATAGTCTGGAACATCGAAGAGAGGTTGGAAGGTTATCTCTTTAACGGAAAGTGTTCAAGGCACTTGGCACATTTGAATCCACCAAGAGCGGTGCATATTAGAAATTCGCGACGAACTGTGGCTGCTCATCGTTTTGAAGTTCAACTCAGTACACCTCGAACTTTGCTGTATGTGAACTGTTTCGTTTGGAGAACTGCGTTCATTTTAAATAAACTTCCTGAGAACGTTTTTCCCAATGGATTTGATTTCCAGCGATTCAAATTGAATGTGAATCACTACTTTTGCACTGGCCCGCTTTTAGAGCGCCTTAAGGTTTATCATTTAGGTGAAAATTTATTGGTACTTATAATATATACTGGAAAAGAGAGAGCAAATCATTGGGTTTCTGAAAATTCACTTATGTTGATGAAATTGGTATTCACAAAACTTGAATTCATTCTATAAGAAACCGGAAATTGACAGAATGATTAACTGTCGTACCCAACTCGAAAAATTTCAACAGCCTGTGAAATGTTGATACCAAGTGATCCTCAACCAGCTTTAAATTGGTCAACTGGTTTCAACTGGCTTTTTTCTGCCAAACCTTAGAGAACAGCCAGTGCAATATGGTTAAACCAAACTTTTTATTCAAAATATATTGGCGGATTGTCCACAATGTCAAAAATAAATTATAGTCTCTCAAATACCATCCAAGAAATATAAAAAGGAAATTGTGATACCAAAATCCTACTGAATTTCAAAAATAAATATGTTTAGTTATGACGTCGTGAATGCAAAATTGTTTAAATGGCATTGTTGAATGAATTTTTGTTAATGAAATTGATTTATGACTATAAATATCAGAAGAAAACTCTTCATCCAATAAGAAGTGTGCCTATGAATTGTTTTGATAAGAGTACGAGTTTGGTGGAGTTGAGGAGTTATATGTAAATAGGTGGAAGGAAGGATTTGAACTCATTCAGCTTATTGGGTTCATTGTGGTCATTGATGAATAAAATATATTTTTCAGGGGAAAATTGATAATAAAGTTCAATTAGACTCACTGATGAGGGTGGGATACCGTATCGAGGTTGATATAGAATATTAGTGTTGCAAAAAAATGTTGTTTCATTTTTGACAACTATTAATTAACCATCAGGTCAGTCAATTTCATTTCGAGGTGAATGATTTTGATATAATTCAGAAATTCATGAAGATTTTATGAATGCGTTGTATTAGATTCAAGTTATGATTTGAGACCAAATATGATGATAGTTCTAGAATCGATATCTCCCATGCAAGGACTGACATGAAAAGAAAACTATGGGTGAAGCTCTCACTTGTCAAAAGTTGAAATGAATTCAAAACGGTACAGACTAGAAATACCGAGATGATTCAATTTTTTCTTTTTAGGAAATCGGAGATATAATAATCAAATATTTATATACGTTTATTGTATTATTGCCATGAATTTCACTGAGTATTCAAAAATCATGATTATGGTTATATCTCAAGGACTCAGAGGACTCAGATTGAATACTTCGTATTTACAAAAACTTGTCATTTTTGAAGGAGGTGAAGAATAAAAGTATCAATTTATAACAATACAACTCTATATGCGTTCATGTATACAATTCAAAGATTTTTTCGAAATCGAGAACTTGAAAATGTCAGTTGGTTTCTTCAAGCAAAACATAGTTGAATTTTTTGATATACAAAATATCGAACTCGAAAATTTAATGTGGTTCATGTAAGATCGAGCAAAAAATATTATATACGAGTATGAATTATCAATATTTCAATTTTCACAAACGTTGTTGTGGTATGAGTAACTGAAAAGTGAATATAATTTATATTATCATTTCAGAATTTGAGAACTGCCATATGATTTATGTAATGGTTTCAATATACTAACAGGAGTTATATTGCATTTCATTCTTTTATTTATCTAACCGAAGTGTGATTTTATGGGTGAAACGTACAACTCTCCATTTTTTATGACACCACAAAAAACTAATTGAATAACTAGATAATTGTTCATAGACTAGGCAATGCTTGCCTATTAATATCACCCAATATTTTAAATAGGTTATATTAATAATGTTATTTGCGTACGTGAACAAACAATAATCGAAGGAGCAGATGTAATAAAATATTGGTCAAAAGTCATGATTTTCAATATACAGGGTGTTTATTGAACATGAGGGAAAAATTCAAGGGACTATTCCTTGGACTATTTCAAGGATATTCTTTCCTTTGATAATTTTTGATTGGGCGATTTGTCTCGAAGATATGGAGCGAAAAAGAAGTTTCACAATAACATTCATTACCAAAAATTAGACGTAATGTTTTTCAACCTACAAGAACTGTTGAAAATTACTACCCCCGTTCAGATGCAATAATCTAATCTTCTCCTTATCGACTCTCGACCTCTTTTGAAAACACCAGGATTGTTTGAATGTCTGCAGCCGTTTATAGTAATCGAAATGTTGTTGATAGGTACCAAAGCAATTGTTTAATTTTTTATTACTTGGTAGGTCCAGTATAGTAGTCTATACTTTCATTTCGGCTACGTTGATGATTTTGAAATTATCAAAATTGTTATCAATACATCAATATTTATATGTATGTATATGTGTATGTATATGTCTCTACTCAAACTATCTTCTGAAACTAAGTTACCTTTTTAGTTAGATAGCAATAGTACATTAGTACCTGTGAACGATGTAGATGATATCATCTACATCGTTTACTTGTTATGAACTTACTTATATAAACTTTGTGATACTGATATTGACTTGGATTAAAATCTATCTGTCTATTTATCTATATAAAAGAAAAATTTGTTCCTTTATATGATTTGATTTATAGTCAGTCTCCAAGAATGCCCAATGACTATATGTGCAAAATTGTTTTTGTCGAAATTCTTCTTCGCCCAGTATCTTCGAAACAAAGCTCGCTATCAGAAATATTCAAAGGACAAAATATCCTTAGAATAGTCCAAAGGACAGTTCCTTGATTTTTGCCATATGTATATTTCTTTCTTTCTTCTCTGTATGTATATTTCTTTCATACATAGATTTGTTGATTGAAATATTTATATGTCAAACTGAATTTTATTAATCATGAATGATGAATCAACAGAAAGTATTACATCTATTCAGTCTAGGATTATTTATTAGATGCTACAGAAGACAAATTGATTCATTTGAAGTTGGGAGTAATAAAAACTGTTTATACAGTGTGTAAAAGCTAAATGGAATAAATTCATCATTATGGCTTCTGTACATATTTTGAAAAATCCAGAAACACGTTGAAAAATACGTGAAAATGCCACCCCTACCTTCGACCCCCTTTGAATGACAGGTATTAACCGCCAATTTTTTTAAAAGAGAGTATAGGTTTGTG
>WOGR01010714.1:0-10819 GCA_015342045.1 Leptinotarsa lineolata
GCACGTTCGGTTGCCAAATATAAGCGTTATCCGCTCGCCTATCAGACAGTCTAGTGCGAGTACAGTGCGGTACGCGGAGCGATATAAAAAGGCGATAAACATTCAAATAGTTTTAGTTGAAGTGATTTGTTATATCGAAAGTGAAATAAAGTTTGATTATTGTTCGGTGTGGTCGACTATTATTGAACCCACGGGTAGAAACGTAACAATATAAAAGAAACTGGAACAAAACGAACATATTTTGAAATAAGTCAAATTTTTACAGAGTGCTATGTGGGAATATTCTAAATACTAGATGATTTTCTCTTATTTTCGGGTCCGGAATATAAATACTCTAAGATGTTAACGAGTGTGTTTGACCTCAATCAAAAAGAGGAAATCTCGCGGACATGACACTCAAAAAGAATGGCAAAACGCGGTCGCGCAGGTAGCTATAGCTTCCGACGTGGTCATGTTAGGAATGCTAGTTCCTCAAACTGAAACCACAAATGTGCGGTTGGCTCATATCGATGACTTCATGCATATGTGATGTGTTTCATTTTTGGTGCTGATGAGACCAGTAGCCAAAAACACGTGTCCGCAGTTTGCTTTTCTTTCTGAGTGTTATGTCCGCGAGATTTCCATTTCCTCTTTTGTATTTAGATCGAACATACTCGTTAATATCTAAGAGTATTTATACATATACACGCCCTTGTATATACCAAATCTAAATGACATACATAGATTTAAATTCCACAACCTGTTGTGAAAACTTAGGTTCATATTCAACTTTGAAAGACATGTGTGGAACCTTATACAAAACCAGATGGAAAACTGAAGCTTCTTTGCATGTATCGAGTAACTCTGCAGAGTTTACACTTTGTAATAGTCTCATACTATCACAGATTTCTTATTGTAACATTGTATTCTGGCCTGCTTTACTTGCTAAACAAAAAATTCTCTTTAGAAAATTTAAAATTCCTGCCCGAGATTTACACTCAACATAAAAAATACGACTACATTACTCCTACATTTTCCACAGCGAACTGGTTGAATCTAGAGTGGAAGTTTATTTATAGCAACATGTCTTGTTTCGTCTATAAACTGAATAAATGTCATTTGCCACATTATCTTTTCGATGAACTCAAAAAACTAGGTAACCCCAATTATTGTACCCAACCCCTAAATCATGATACATATACCGTACCAAGCATATTTCTTTACAAATTCAAAAAAAATTTCACTGAAGAACTTCATGGGACATTTTCAAGGGACAATTGGAGTTGATGTAAGTCTTTGAGTTCCAGATACGAAGATATCGGCCTCTACTTTGAGATATCTGTGACGAGGAATTGAATGAATTGACTCTGATGACAAAAACTAGTTAATCGTATTGAAAAAAAAACAGCTGATATTGTCCCTCTGAATAGAAGATTTTTGTTCAATTCAGCTAACATTGTCAGTCTTACCATTTCCCAGATAGCTGAAAAAAAAACGATTTGTAGCTTTTGGAATAGTTGTAAATTATCCCCTGAAAAAAACTAACGCCGGCCGCCGCTGGTTTTCGATCGACTGTGACTAGGCAAAGTCGTGCTCAATTCTCTACTTGCGTTTCTCGATCGTTCTAGGTGTCGCGTCGCTTTGAGAATAATTCCGTCGGTTTCCGAAGACTTCCAAAGAAATATATAAGCACTACCTATAGGCAGAGGAGGCTAGTCTAGTTGAAAGTGTGGTACGAAGTCAGCTAATAAGGCGATAGTATGAAGTATGAAGTTTAGTTAATGTTTTTGTGTTGTATTGATAGCGTAGTATACTATAATTCCAAAATAGTAGGCACTACATTCTTAGAAATAACTGACGTGCATATTGCAGTGGCGTACGGAAATTATACTGAGATGAGGAAAAATAGTGATAAAATATATAGAATCAAAACCTTGACAACAATGTATTATGGAGTTGTATTATAGTGAAATAAAGTCGAACCCACGAGGAAAACGTAACAGTATTTTCAGTTGAATCCCATCGAATTTTTGGCATGATTTTCTGTTGATGTTAGTTTTCAAAATTATTAGTAAGCAAGTATATACAAGTCTCAACACTTTGTTAATCGACAGTTTGTAGTTGTTCTGAGGAATGTATACATATACAGAAAGCTTGACAAAAACAGTTTTACTACTTGGAACTTCTTCACAATATAACCAGTCACAATATCTGCTTGACTGTATATACACCGTACATTGTCAGTCAGTGGAGGTGGAAAAACCGTTTCTACTAAGCTACTCACCAATAATTTGTTGTCTACGGTTTTAACTACAATCTCTTCTGGTACATACTGACTAACATCAAATCTCAATTTGAGGCATTTATTGTTTCCATCTTCTTGAATGAGAGGCGAATTCAAGTCGTCATACCATGTCTTCACATCACCAGAGGGAACTTTTTGGGCTACATCAGATCCTGTAGTTGATTGCGTAGTAGTGCTGAAATCAAATAAACCAATATTGAAATCATTTTCATCGTCATACAGTTCCATAAAGAAACTTGATTGTACATTTCTAAATCGAATCGAATAAGTTCATTTAGCTTCAGTTATTTCAGTACATTAAAAAAAGATCACATGCTCTACGAGATGATGGATATTTTCCGCAATGAAGTCAAATTATTTTAATCATTTTTATCTAAGTAAATATAGAGCACATATTTTTTTGTACCAGAATACATTCCAAACTTCTCCCGAACAGTTGCTGAAAATTTTCAAATAAGTATGACAAGTATTCTGTCTATGACAGAAAGAATCCAATGTAGCGCCTATAAGAAAAAATGATGTTGATGATGGTAGCCGGAAGACGAAACGTCGGATAGCAACTCTGAAAACATCATTATGTAGCAGGGAAAAAGTGGCAATGTGGAAGTGCAATTCATTTTCGAATCCTTCGAAAAATAAATCCAGAAAAAAATAAAAACAATTTTCCGAAATGTCTGTTTTTTTCCAGATATCTCCTAATATTCTCGGAATTTCAGAACTTTCTCAACGGCATATTGTTAGTCAGGTAAATGCGCAACTTTGTTTCAATTAAACCATCTTCGTATCTCCCATAGTTTCCGCGATCCCAATGGTGAGGATAGAATTTGAAACACCCTGTATTGAAGATAATTTTATAAACGCGTCATAAATATACGCTCCGTTTTACTCCCATGGGGGCGCCCTAGTTGGAATATTTGAAAACCTTGTTTTAGTGCGCATCTAAAATCTAAGAAGCACCTATATACCAAATTTTAGTTCCCTAGGACTTACCAGTACGAAGAAACAGATGAATGAGTGAGCGTTAGTATAGATTGCATAAGATGCTACCTTTTATTTTGCAAATGAAGTACTCATTCATAAATCCTTTTTTTATTTATTGAGTAAAACAATATATTTTATCGTTTCTACGCATTGTTTTCAAAACATTATTTCAAAATAATAAATTAGTTTCCACAAGAGAGAAAATTATCGTTTCGCGTATGTTTTTGAGAAGCGTCTGTCTCTATATTTAGATCATGACAGAGTCGGCAAATAATGCTGCTCCATTACACACACACACACACAAATAAATCTACAATAATATGAATGTACATTGTGGTATGTGTCAGTATTTCTCAATTCTTCATTTCAGATTTTTGAGACGCTTGCTTTGGATACATGAATAAATGAGACAATTCATCCCACGTACTTTCAGATACCTAGAATCACCCACTCTCACTTTCTGAAAACTGAAATGCACTCATGTAACGAAATGTTAATGAGATCTCCTCGAATATAACTGGTCCATCTTTTCCTTCTAAGTAACTAATGATAGTGTGTTGAATTTTTCACAGGTGGTCAAAAAATAACATATGCGAGAACAACCAATATGCCGACACCCTTAGCAATTTTTCTGATAGTGATTCGATAATTCTCCATAACAATTTCCTTCACTTTCTCAATATTTTCATCGGTTGTTGATATGCTGGGGGGTCCAAGGCGTCGTCATTAACATCTTCTCGACTTTTTGTGAAACCTTGTGAAATTCTTCTGACTCGGAGTACAATCACCGTATGTCACTGTCAACATTTCAAATGATCTTGAGCACTCAACTCCATTTTTTACACAAAATTTGATGCAAATTCTATGATCCACTTTTCCAATAGAAGGAAATCGCCAAACAGGCAAACACTTCTAACTTTCATGCCTTCCACCAACTAAATAGCTGAAACTGTTAAATAATGTTTGAGACGGGTGTACTAACATAAAAAAAATCGATGATCGAATGTATGTAGGCCGCAAAATTGTAACATTCGCCTTATTTTTCTGAACATACCAATCTCGTAGTGCAGCTTCCTCGATAACAAGCAAAGTTCTTCAGCTAAGGCCTAACGACGCAGTATTTAGAGTATCGATGAGTCCACCAAATCAGTACTCTTTAAAATCGTTGAATCTTGGTCCAAACCAGCAACTCGAAGCGAATCATTCAACAGTTCGCGTGGCTGTAAAGTCATCAGGAGTTCGGATCTCCTTCTCTGCATGGTCTGCGGCCAGGAGAGAGAGGAATTGGAACAGTTCTCTTCATGACAGCTGCGCGAGCGGCTTTGTTTTTCACACTGAACGAGGTGATCACAACTCTATCATCAAGTTGGAACCCGTCCTGCAAATGGCCCAAATAAAAGCCGCAGAGATCACCCCACTCCTGCGCAATACAAGGATATATAAGCCAATGCCTGGGGTCTTCTTCAAATGCGTTGAAGACCTCGGCTTGTCAAACCTTTGCTTAAGATCGAGTGAGCTGAAGTCGGAAAGTGGCGGGTTCATCATGGCCCGCCAGGATGGTGTCTTCAACACCTTAGTCTAGCGCAGATGGGTAAAGAGGTTCCTGACACAAGATGCCTTACGCTCCGGGAGATATTGAATCCGTTATGGGGAACAGGAAGCGCCGAATTTATTTTTACAATTCGTTCCACACCCTCAGGCTCAAGCTGATGAGCCCGATGTAGTTTTTGTCGACTATCATCATAGCAAGACGAGTTTTCAGGTACTGGCGAGACGAATATTGTCCAAAAAGAGGAGGATAAAATATCGAGATTTTCTCTTCGAACCCCACAGACTTATCCTGATCTCGGGGACACTGTATCCATTCGATCTCAAGGTCACTTCAAGGTATTTCAATTCCCTCTCTAGATGTTCTGGTTCACATATTCTCCGAGCCCATTCCGTTAGAGTGGAGATGACTTCTCTCTTTTGGCTAGTACGGTGGTTCGATAGCGCGTGCAAGTATCTATCTGTGTGTGTGGGTTTTCGATACACTTTTTGGGTTGATCCGGTACAACATCGTTCTACTAGCACATCTGAAAGCTATCCGTTGGTCCTGTTCAATCTCCATGGTGAATTAAATGCTAGGGTGTTGGGCGTTCAAGTGGTTTAGGAAACGGTTCAGGGCGTCTCTTCCATATTTCCAGATGACGAAGGTGTCATCCACGTAACGTAGCCACAAGGTCGACTTCAATTCACCGAAGAGCACTACGGTTCAAAAAGCGAAAAAGGATCAGAATTGGAGAACTATTGGATAATCACGACATCGAAACAGTTTTCAAACCCACTAGGAAGATACAACAAAGCCTCAGGTAGGCTAAAGACAAAAGAGACCCATTATCAGCAGCAGGGTCTACCGTATACCGTGCACTTGTGGGAAGGTACATACAATAGAGATACACAAACACACGGAGAATTTCAACAGCGGTGAACCTCAATCGAATATGGAACCCCATTTTAAGGAATTCGAGAATAACGAACAGAATGACAACAGGTAGCAAGACTGTTTATGTTCCAGGTACAAGTACAGGTACCAATACAACTGATTACCTGACAAGGCATAAATACGCTTTACGAAGCCTGAAAGTTAGTCATCGGACAGCAAGCCACGATGGTTGAATCTCTGAAGAAGCTAGCCACTCGCGCCAGCGAAACGTCAGGCTTTCAAACTCAGAAAACAGGGACACTGAAAAGCTCAGCAACCATTTTGTCAATTTTTCTTCTGCTATTGATATTGAAATGTATTTTGCAAGAATTTAAAATATGTATTACGTACACTTCAAAGAAACTTTTACTCGCCTCGCCTCGCGGCGAAACCATCTAAATCCGTCTTTATTGTTGTCAGTGTTTATTTATAGAGGTGTCTTGTTTTGGTTAGTAACTCACCCAACGAGTTCTATTCTTGAATGAAGATAACGAATATTGAATGTCTAATTTATATCCACTTTATAAACAATTCTTCAATATTCCTTGGTGTTTGGAGAGAGAATGTGGATACCAATTTTAGATTTTATAATATATATCCATGCACTAGAAAAATATCTCAGAATAGTTCTCATAAAACCTAATATCAAAGGTTTTTTCAATGATTGATATTGCAATCAGAGGTCGCTTCAATGTTAACAAGAAAATTGGAAATAATAATAACACACTGAAGCAAATACAAGGACTATTCAAAAACTAAGGTGAATTTCAATTTTCCTCCAAAAATTTTTATTTATTCAGTAATTTCCTCTCAGATTTGATACACACGTTTCAGCATTTTTTAAATCCTCGAAGCACTCCTAATGTGCACCTTTTGGCATGTCTTTAAGCTATGCCAGCGATTCTGTTTTTGTCTCCTCAATCGTCGCAAAATACCGTCCTTTCAAGGGTCTCTTCAATCTTGGGAACTAGAAAAGGTAGCAGGGGGGCAAATCTGGTGAATACGGTGGCTGAGGCATGATTACGGTTTTGTTTTTGGCCAAAAAAATTGCGAACAAGCAAGCTTGTCGCAAGCGGCCCTTAATTTTAAGATATAACTCCTTATTGACCATACGACCATGATGAATAACTCATAATGCACTACGCCACGGTAACAGAAGAAAAGAGTGAGCAAAACCTTGACATTTGATCGAAGTTAGGGTGCTTTTTTGGTCTCTTTTCAACATTTATTTAAGGAACTTTCCACCCTCGATTGGATAACCCTCTCGAACGCATTTGATGATATTCTCTGGAAAAAATTTTACTCGACCGTAACTGCCTCTGTTGACAAGAATTTCTGCAGCAAAGTATGCCGTGAAAATCCTCTCAAACCATGGATAAATACCGAAATAATGTCACTCGTACATCATAAAAAAAGACTTCGGAAGAGATACAAAAAATCAAAAGCCCCAGAAGATTACCAAACTCATCGAAATTTCTCAAAACACCTGGTATCAACAATACGATCTTCACGTAGTGAGTTTGGGGAATCTATTGCAAACTCTGAAAACAATAAAAAACTGTACAAGTTCATACGATCAAACCTGAACACCAAAGTAAGCATTCCGCCCCTACGGAAACTTGATGGCTTCTTGTGCTCGACAGACATCGAATCAGTGACTCTTTCACAAGCTCCTTCACAATTGAGCCTCGAGATGACCAATTCCAGGAACTATAGCAGAACTTCTGCGTGATGAACTGAACCACGTGACGTTTACTTCGGACAAAATTAAAAATCATGTATTGAACATTAAATCGAGTTCATCAAATCCCACGGGCTTAAGAAGGCGTCTGTCACCGCTATTTTCACAAAAGGCGATTTACTCAAACCAATTAACTATCAGTACCTCCCAAAGTGATGAAATCAATAATTGTAGAAGATATGTCAGACTATTTAACAAAAAATGCAATCATACCATCGGAACACATGGTTTCGTCAAAGGTAAATCCACTACCAGCAATTTTCTACAGTGCATGAACGATTGGACGACAGCTTACGATAAAAATACCGACAGATATTGTTTATGTTGACTTTGCCAAGGCTTTCGACAGGTTCCCAGTGAAGAGGCTAACGCACAAACTTGACACATTCGGTATTCGGGGCCAACTAAACCTATGTATTGAAAATTTCAAAACAGATAGAACCTTCACGGCCAAAGTGCGTCACTTTTTTACTTCGACAGACAAGTCACAAGTGGAGTTCCCCAGGGATCTGTTCTTGACCCGCTCCTCTTCGTTGCTTATGCAAATGAGCTTGCTCTTCATATAAAGTCCTGCAAGTCGTTTTATGCCGATGACATTGAACTGTATGGAAATACCTTAGTTGATTCCTTCGAGAAGGCCTCAACTCGATTAGTCAGTGGTGTGCGGACTGGCTTTTACCTCTTAACGTCGACAAATGCGTCGTAATCCTTCAAGGAAAGAACAATCCACTCCACACGTACACAATGAACGGTCAATCGTTACGTATAGTGCCCTCACATGTAGACTTGGGAGTGGCTATTAATACTGACCCAACTTGTTCCGAACGTATTATATCCACATGCAAACGCGCCAACACACTGATCTACCTCATTCGCAAAATGTTCTCCCATTTATCACATTCAAGTTCCATAGAACTATACAAAACCTACATTCGTCCAATTATGGCAGGTCCGGTGTGGAGTCCTGTTTTGGTGCGCGATGAGAATTTGTTGGAAAATGTGCAGCGTCGAGCCACGCGTATGACTTTTGGTGAAGTGCGTCCAACCTACCTCGAAAGACTGAGAATGGCACAACTAATAGCTTTTGACTTGACCAACGTCGACTCCGTGGGGACCTCGTCATATCGTTCCGTATAGCTAAGTATAATTATGCTAATCAGAAAGAACTTTTTGTTTTCAAAGATGATTCGCGATTAGGTGGTCACACACTCAAATTTAAAAAAAGGAGAAATCTGCCATAACGCAGAGACAATATTTTTTGATGAATCGTATTTTTGAAACATGGAATAACTTACCCAACGATGTTATGAATTCTGACTCAGAGAATAGTTTTAAAAACAAAATTGACATTTGCTCAATCGTTTCTATGCATTTATTAATTATTTCTCATTTCTTTTGCATGCATTATATTAACTTGTTGATCTGTTTAGTTTGTAGGCTTATATATGACTCTGTCCTCAGCATTTATTTATACATAATAATAATAATTTTCATCGGCTGTTGAGAGAGTCCAAGGCGAACGTCGTCATTCACATATTCTCGATCTTCTGGCAAAAGCTTGAACCACCTATAAACATTTTTGTTACCCAGAGTACACTCACCGTATGCCACTGTCAATATTTCAACTGTTTTTGTGTACTCAATTCCATTTTTTCCAAGAAATTTGATGCGAATTCTTTGATCAATTTTTTTGATAGCAGAAAATCTCCGAACACACAAAACATTTCTAACTTTTATGCCACTCACCAACAGACTTACTATGCTAAACAGCTGAAACTGTGAACATATGTTCGAGACGAGTGTCCAACATGAAAAAATAAAAAAATCGCTCATCAAATGTAGGTATCCCGCGAAATTTGAACATTTACCTTATTTTTTTTAAGAGACCTCGCATCAAAATGAATTCAATTAATGGGGGGGGGGGGTCATTGGCGTGCAGTGGAACAGATTTTTTCTCAATTGCTCTTCGAGACTACACAAATTATTCTTGAATGATAATGCGAGTTTCACACAAATGTAAAGTTTTGGTTTCTATCATAATCGCCTAATTACTAGAAAATACTTTTTAATCAGTGCATTGTCCAGCATTTCGGTTTCGAAGAATTGGCGTTCTTACTGATTATTATTAGTCACTTTTCGATTTCCTTTCTGAATCGTTTTAATTACGTGTATTTAAATTCGAAGGCTGACTACTACCTACCCACGTATCGAAAGTGTATGAATGTTGCAAGACAACCAAAAATGGCTGACAACCTACCTACATAAAATATTTTGTTTACGACAGTTTTAAAATAAATCCAAAAATAAATACTTGTTATGCACCAATGTTGGTGAATAATCATTATTCATTACTTTTTGTTCTACTTTGTCAATATGTTGACTATTTATAACGAATGCCATTTTTGCTCAGTGTATTAGTAGACCGCATCTAATGAATTGTTCATACTCCAGAATACGAGGTCTGTTGAAAAATAAGGTCAATTTCCATTTTTCTCAAGAAATATTTATTTAGTTACCAATTTCTATTTTGTCTCCTTCAAAGTAGTCCCTCTCAGATATAATACACCTGTGCCAGCGTTTTTCCGAATCCTCGAAACAGTTCTGATATGCATTTATTAGTATGTCCTTGAAATCTCTTAGCGACTCGGTTTTAATATCCTCAATCTTCGCAAAACGCCGTCTTTTTATGGGTCTCTTCAATCTCGGGAACAGAAAGAACTCGCAGTGGGACAAATCTGGTGAATACGGTGGCTGAGGCATGATTGCGGTATTGTTTTTAGCAAAAAAATGACGAGTGAGCAGGTGCATTGTCCTGATGCAGAAGCCATAAATTATTTTTTCACAAAACCGGACGTTTTCTTCGTATTGCTTATCGCAAACGACGTATAACTTCAACATGATACTCCTTATTGACCGTACGTCCATGTGACAAGAACTCCTGATGCACTACGCTACGGTAATCGAAAAAAACAGTGAGCAAAATCTTGACGTTTGATCGATTTTGACGTTCTTTTTTTGGTTTCGGCTCTTGAGGAATCTTCCATTGGGACAAATGGACTATGGTTTCGATATAATAACCATATATAGTATTTCCAATACCAATTGGAACAGCACAGAAAAGGAATTCCCGCCTCGACATAGGCGTAGGCATATTGTTTTTCAGTTACCCATTCTTACAATCATAGCAATTGATCACCCCATGAAAAAGTTATCTCAACTGAATTTGTCCACCATGAGTAATTATGAAAAACATCGAAATTTAAGGTAGTTGATTTCCGAGTCGAAAACTCTAAAATACAATGAAAACACAAATAATCACACCGAATTCTTGTCAAACATATATTTACAA
>WOGR01010715.1:0-10819 GCA_015342045.1 Leptinotarsa lineolata
AATATTGAAGCATTTATACGTGAAATACCGGTTGATATTTTAAAGAGTGTGTCAAAATTGGACCTTGTGCATGGGCCATCTAAAGCGGAGCCGCGGACAATATTTGCATGAAATCATCTTCAAACATTAAATTATATTGATCGTTCTATCGATTCCACTGAAGATTTCATCAATTTTTTCAAATTTTTTGTGTTTTTTGAAAATAAAATCCTATACCTCTTGAAAAATCACCCGTTATTTGAGCAAGAAAAAATCAATTGGATTTTTGGGATATAGTAGCACTAGTAGAGATATTTACTAATCTTTCAGATCATAATGATAATAAAAAATATATATAAATAAATATAGAGGTTGATTCACGGTAGACAGCAAATTAGACGTTTCTGGTAAACCAGATACCGGATCATTTTGAAAATTCAATGAAGAGCATATTCGGACATTCTCTACCCAACTAAAATATTTTCGATAATGCGATGTTGCCACTTCCATTAGAGAGTAAAAGCAAATTTGATTTTTCAAATGGAACACCCTGTATGTAATATTATTTTTGGAATCTACAACAATTACTCGACAACTTTTTTGATATTTCCGTGGGAATCGTGATTTTATTTGCTCCCATTCTGAAGAAAAATCTCGAAAGGGCTATCTTGAATGGGCAGCTGAATTCAATAAATTTTAGCAAATTTTAATTTTGTCAGTCTGTTTTTATGTTCTTAACCTGTTTTTTGGGCTTGGTTGATATCATTTTAAATGTACTTGATCCTTTTGTGTGTACTTTTGTATTTTATGACACAATAAATACCCACTTATTCAAAAAAAATTAAATAGGACACTTTCAAAGTACTTAATTATTTTCTTTAGAATTAGAAACAAAAAGACAGAAAGTAATGAAAGAAGTTACATATTTATTAACAATATTTTTGGTGAATTTCCTTTCATATTTTTTCTCTATTGTTCCTATTTAATTTTTTACTCATTATAAATAACCATCGTTGACATAATCACTTGAAATTTAAAGTTAAACAATTTTTTCATTCACCAATTGATTTTTTACTTTTTTGCATTGGAAATATTCCAATGAACTGAACCACATTCATACTTACATAATCCACCCTGTCTTCTGCAAGCCAATGAAATGATTTCAGGAATAACAATAACGTGAACAGAGCAACAAATTTTGGATTGAAATCATCTCGGAAAACTGTAAATGCCAAACAAGTTTCTGTTATGGCATACCAAGACCTTTCCATCAAGTGCTGAAATGTAAAATTTGTCAAATGGTTAAAAAAGTTAGAACTGTTGAAATATTTTTTTCAATAAGAGAAAAGGAAAATTACAATGTAATTGGAGAATATAATTTCGAATGAATATTTATAAGCAAAATGCACAAAAGCTGAGAAATATCTGGAGAATTACCCAAATGGAGAGATTGATACTCATAACTACATATCAATCAATCAATCAAATATGCTTTAATGTCAGAAGAAACAGTTCTTATCGACAAAGTCATTGTATAGGTAAAACAAGTTGAAATGTTGAAAACATTAAAATGGTATTGATACAGACTCAATTACAATAAAATATGTGTGAGTGCTATCTAAGGAAATGAATAAACAGGTACAGTCACTTGATGAAAACATATTAAAATCAATCCTAATAAAGAGACAAGCGTATTTTAATGGCAGCAAAGAGGTTCACTACCAAAAAATTCCTCCATATTGTAGAATGGATGAGTGAATAGCAGTTCTTTAACATGTTTTCTAAACAATCTTAATGATTCGATTTCCCTCAAGAAGCTTAGTGGTAGGCAACTATAAATTTTAAGTCCATTATAAATGATAGATTCTTTAACAAGATTGTTTTTTGGTAGAGGTAGAAGTAAGAAGACTTAATAGCATAAGAATTGTAACCAAGCTGTACCATACATCGATGAATATACTGATGGAAAGAACTGATAAACTGAACATGATGAAGGGAAATTACAAAAGAAAAGGGCTGAGATACAAATGGCGATTTTGAAAGATGAAATTTGTATCCTATATAGAAACTTTTTTCATGAATACATGGAACTGAAGTGATTAGTGTTATTTTGAAATATCAAGCAATTGTAGAGAGTGTTGTCTATAAAACAAGTTTAAAAAGTACCTCGAATTCAGTAGTTCTGAGCTGGCCGAAGAAAATCTTCCTCATGATTTTCCCACATATCCAGACGCACATGAAACCTTGGATATAAATTACCTACAAAAACAATTGCTGTAAATTGCATCCACGACTCTGAAAGATACTTACAGCCATACTAGGATTTGATTTTGTGATGTATACAACAGATGGATAAAACTGTTTCTTCTGATAGTATGCATTGGCGATGACTATTGAAGTTAAAGCTAAAGTTATGATTGATATACTAAGGGACCTCATGATTATTCACATCTAGACGTAAATAAAATAGATTTTTATTCACTTTTCAGTGTTTTGATTTTACTTGAACATAACAATACGTCAACCAATCATATAGGGCAACGTCAAAACTTTCGTGTCCCGAGTCTGAAACGTCAGTGTCAGGATGTCATATGTCATCAACGACATAACCTATTGTCGATGTATGTCATCAACAATCAAAGGTGCATTCGAATTGATGGGTCCGACCGAACGCCTGGAGTTCGAAGTTATTTTTTAACCGGTTGCACCTGCACCCGCTGATCTTTGCAAAGCTCCAGCGAACTCATAGCTTATAGTCGCCGTTTGAAATCGCGTTCTTTGAAAACATTTTATGGCATCATTAAGTTCAAGTTTTCATGAAAATTTCAGTATTAAAAATGCATGAAGGAGTGGCGACTTGAAAAAATATTTGAACCCCTAATTAAGCCAGGACATGTTTTCATCTGTTTTTTCACTAGAATATATTGGTAACTTACATTTGAAAACGATTCTTGTTCCATCTATTAACATGTGTAAAAACTTGAGTCAATCCCATTCTCGCGTCAAGAGATTTCGACGAAACAAAGAATAAGCGAATTGGTTTAAATGTACTAGCCATATTTTGGTGTGAAATTCTTCAATTTGTTTGATATCATACTATTTTCTCGTTAAAATAATTCCGTCAAGGACGTCATATCTGTCAAATATTGAAATAATTTCAAAATCATCTCGGAAGGATGTTTCAGAAGAATGAGCAGAGGGTACCGTCATTATTTTTGCCCGGCAAATATAATTATATATATATGATATCAACATATAATATACGTATATGTTTTCCTATCATCAATAGCATTGTTTTTTTTATTTTTATCATAAATAAATGATTATAGAAGGTTGTGTTGTTTGTATTATGAGAATGACGACATACTTTGAAAGCAAACTTATCGCGATTCTACGTTTGATGACGTTGAAACAAAAATATCAGATACAATTGATTTCGAAATTATCCTAACGAGAAAATATGACACAGGGCTTCTTTGCATGTTCTTGACAATAAATAAAATTGAACATTGGGATGTTTCGGAATTTACAACAATCAATTATTTCATATTGTCTTTCAGTCTATTGAATATTTTATTTGCTAGTCATTTTGAAGTTGGCTCGTCAAATCAAAATGTTTTCATGTGAAAAATTTGTCATTTTGAGACATCGACCATTAGACAACGCATCGACATAGGTTATGTCGATGTTTTGAGATCAATGATCAGTATTTCCAACGCACAGTTCGTGAAAATATTACATTCTAAAGGAAAAGGAATTTCCATAATTATATCCAACCCCACTTTCCGGTCATCCAAAATTATTTTGTGGATTTTTTTGATGTTTTCGACGGCAATAGCCTCTTTTAGGCGTCCTCTGCGTGCATCGTCTTCGGTGCTCATTTCACCTGATTTAAACTTAGCAAACCACTTCTCAACGGTCGATTTATCCGGTGCGAAGTCCGAATAATCTTATCAAGCCAGGCCTTAGCTTCAACAGTTTTTTTCGCCAAAAAGCAATGCTTTATCAACACACGAAATTCCTTTTTATCAATTTTCTTCAACTTAAGAGTTGCTTCACTCAAAAAATTTTCTATCCCACAAACCAAGTCCGACAGCTGTGAAATTTGTATACGTGTCTTTTGAAGGTTAACATAGATGCAATACTAGTAACGCCATCTGTTTGTTATACTGCGAACTTTTTAACGCCATCTGTTTATCACTCTACGAACTTTTTAGCGCCATCTGTGTGCCAGACTACAAACTTTTTAGCTCATCTATTTACTTGTAATAGTTTACAAGGATTATTCAAAACCTGCTTGAATCGTTAACTTGACTAGCAGACATTGAATAAGGACCTGTGTTCAAGTTGAATTCTTCCTGATTAGCATTCATTTCAAGAAAATAAAACAATGTATCCCATTATAAAATATATTTATTTAGGTACATTAAAATTCAACTATAAAAAACAACATGGTGCAACAAATTTATGCTACACTCACAATAACAACATTCGAATATTAAATAAAAGTGGATATGGATACAATTTTGATAAAAATTAAATTACTAAACTGACAACCAATGCATGTGTTATCCAATTGTAAACTGAATATAAAAACTCCAATACAAGGAAAGTTAAAAGGTGTGTGAAAAAAAAATTCAATCAAAATTCCGACAAATATAAAGCTTCAAACATTATATTTTCAGAAAATCAGATAATCTAATGTTTCTACCATATTTTCGGTAACCTTAATACAAAAAGGCTTACCTATTTCTGGAAGTGATCCCACCTCTGAAGAGCATAGTGAGCATTCAAGGCCAAGCTCTATCAAACTGAATACCCCCAGCTGAAATTCATCAACAGTAAATTTAGAAAAAAAACACCATGTGATCTGCCTTGGGAAAAGTCGAAATTTACAAAAACCATCCAATATGATTTAGGCACATGTGGTTATCGTGTACCCTCCTGAAAATGGTGGCAAATTCAAATATGACCTCCTTCCTTCAATTTACCGACTAGAGCATCAACATCCGGTAGGATAGCTCCAGCTTGTCGAGTGGGAGGTTCTTCTACACTCAATATTTGTATTCGAGGACTGATATCTACACCTAGATCCTTCGGGGTTGTTTTCTGAATGGGCTTTTTCTTGGCTTTCTGAAATGGACACAAACAAACTTGTTGAGCAACAGAAAACTATGTAAAAATACAGACAATTTGCAGAGAATTTATGAAGAATTGAACAAAACCATAGAATTTCACTACAAATATATTTTATCTCACCATGATATTTGGTAAAGTGGCGTAACGCGGTTCGTTGAGTCTCAAGTCAGCACTGATAACTGTAGGAAGTTTACACTTGATAGTTTCTAAACCTCCATCGATTTCTCTTGTAACCGTCAAATCTTTGTCCCCTTTCTCAATCTGAAATCAAAAACCAGTAAATGATCACACGGACTCCAATAGACAAACACCAAATATCAACAGTATTTCACAGGAGCTACTCGACAATGATTTGGGAGTTAAGCCTACTCACCTTTGAGGCATTGGTAGCTTGAGACCAGTCCAGCATGGCAGCTGTCATTTGTGCTGTCTGATTTGAGTCATCATCAATAGCCTATAAAAAAAAGCAAATTTATCAAAAACAATATAGACAAACTTTAGTGTAAGAAAGATCAGAAGTTATATAAGTTTACTCGTGGATCTTGCCCAAAACTTTATATTGGTCAAACAGGGAGAATCTGTTCTTAAAAAATAGAAGAACATAAAAATAGTTTCTTGGATATGAAGACCAATTCCACATTTGCGAACCATTTTTTGGGTAGAGTAGCAGATATTTTTTTTAGCTTAACACCAGTAGTAGAATCTTAAAATATTCCAAACAATTGATCACCAATAATAAATATTGATCAATATGAGTTAGTAAAATTTTTTGGTGTTAAAGGCCAATTTTCCAAAACATTGTTATTGTACGTGAACAAAAAGGACCAACCTGCTTCCCAACAATTATGATATCAGCCTTTTCATTTTGGGCAATTTTCGCCAGGATTTTCGAGACATGAATAGGCTGCAGGGTTTCATAGTCAGGTCCTGATACTTCTACGTGAATTCCCTTATCGACTCCCATCGCTAGAGCGGTTCTTATGACTTCCTGGGACTGTGCAGGGCCGCAAGACACGGCAATTATTTCTGAGGCTATTTTTTTTTCTTTGAGGCGAACGGCTTCCTCCACTGCTATTTCGTCGAAGGGATTCATGGAATGTTTTACTCCATCCGTTACAACGCCTGTTTTGTCTGGTTTTACGCGGATCTAAAAATTTGGGATGTTTTAACCTTTGCACTACATCAGTGATAGGAGTTTTTAGGGAATTGATAAGTTAACTCACTTTCACGGCATAGTCTATAACTCTCTTGACACCTACTAGAACACGAGCCATTATTCACTTCTAATAGATTTGAATTAATTGAAATTTGAAAAAAATTAGAATATTTTTGAAATAAAACAATCTGGACTTTGATACCCTATTACCCTGTAAATAAGGTCAATGTTGACGGTTCGACCACAGAATTCACTGTTTTGTGGTTGACGGTTTTGACAGAAACAAATTCACAAAGTACAGAACAGAAACTATAGCTGCGTTTTTTTGATACGATTCCGATAGTGAAAGAATCATTCTCGTTTTATACTAGCTTCTGGCTTCTTAGGCAAACTTCAAGATGGAACAGAAGTTACCAATAGATAGCGCGGTTTTTTCAGTGGCTACTTTTCATTTCATCTCAATCGACGGAATATTTGAAATGTAGAAGTGAGAGATCTCGATATCGAAGATTTTTGTAGAAATTTTCGTCAAAATTGGTGAAACTGTCAATATAATGGGGTGTAATGAATCCAAAACATGCACTGCCCCAAACATCAGAACTGCAACATTTTTTTTCAATGCGCGTTTCTCCAACCGAATAGACGTCTTCTAGAAACGAAGTAGACTGGAATAGGAGTTTACCACCGTTATGTCGATAGAGTTCACAGGTTTCCAATCTCACAGTTTCTGGAATATTCAGTCTATGCACAATTCACACGATTGGCAATTCGGTGAGACCATAAAATATTTAACTTTTCTCACATGTCTGTTTTGTAGAAAATGCTTACTGAATGATCTGTTGACTTAACTTCCGTCGATAGCTTTACTGATCTGTGCCTGTTCTCTAAACGAACAGCGTCACAACGATATACTTATAGAATACCATTTAGAAATATATCGTTGATTTAACGATAAACCTTGATGGATGACATCTTAACGAGTCACGGAATCCAATATTTCCGGTAGCCCCAATGGCAACACTGCATTTTAACCTGCCAATAAAGTCGGTAAAGTAGGCAGCAACTGTGACATTTTCTTCTGGTCCGGTTGTGCACTGTGCAGTGCATTGTGGAGGTGTGATTTTTATAAATTAATTGCCAAATTATCTCTTTGTGTGCTCCAAATTCTCTGCTAACGTTAAGAAATGGCAGATCTAGACGATTTTTTTGCCAAGAAAGACCGAAAGAAGTCCAAAAGTACAAAAAAATTCGCTACCACTGAAGAAGTAGCAAAAAAGTTGGAAGACAATGCGAAAAAGACTGAAAAATTAAAGAAAGAGCGGGCCCCCGGCGAAGTAGAAGATAGTGCTGCACCTATCCACGTAAGTTTGTGACAAAAAGTTACCTTGCATGACGTATGAAAACTGGTCAGTGGAGGTTAGGTTCAGTTTCAGTAGCCATATTGTATTGGGAAAATAAATATTTCCAATAAAAATAGTGATCACCTACAGAACGGTTTCGTAGAATTACCCCTCATCAGTGCAGGTGTTAGTAGCCATGCCAGACCTACTTTATACCTTCTAGACACAATCTCCTGACTTTTTTTTATAGGAACAGGACGAATGGAAAGACTTTGAAGAAGAGAAAAAAGACTACACCGGGTTGAAAATCGGTAATCTAGCCATCACGACTACTGCGGAGGGCACTCCGGGAACCAAGGAACAAACTACGGAACAGCAGCAAGAAGAAGAATCCGCCCAAGAGATAGAGAGAAAGGCAGGGCCCTGGAGGCGTATAGACAGCGAAGTCCAAGAAGAAATTCCTGTCAAAGTTGTCGAAAAGAAACCAGAGATTCTCCCAAATGTCACCAAAGGGACTTACGTGCCCCCGGGAATGCGTAATATGGGTAACCCACAGCAGGCCCCACCTAGTCGTATGAAAACAAAAACAGCCCCTGACATACACAATGAGGAGTTTTTCCCAACTCTTTCCAAAACTGGTGGAGACTACAAAAAGTGAGTATACCCTAATTAGGTGTTATTCTTTCTGGTTTTCTCCAGTTAACTCTAGGGTGATCCGATTTCAAGTTTGCATGAGTTAGGAATTACTTAATTGCCACAAAAGACATTAATTATTGTCTAGTGCTAGGAACTGCAAACAAATTGAAATTATTTAACCAGTTTCTTCTTGTACTAGCAAATTCACATCAGAATAGTCTTTTTATTGAAGTGAGGAGAATTTTATTTTTCATAATTTTTCAATATAATTTGAAAATCAATGCTGTCACTTTATAGAAACAGCAGTAGTAGATTCAACATTTTTCAACAAAATTTAAAACCTCTAGTGAAAATAATAAATAGCCAAATGGTGGAAAATCTAATCTTAATGTATTAGGTGCAATTAATTGAATTTTATGGTGATTATGAAGTAAAATGTTCTTTCTTGGTTTCCTTTTCCCTAAAATGAAGTTCAAAAACTGAGTGTAGTGTTAATGAATTAAATATAAGCCCGGTAAAGTGCAAGAAAGAATAGATGACTTGAAAATTGAAAAAAGCATTTTCATTTTACCCACCTTATGAATTTTCTGCTCTAGAACTAACTTCAATCAACTGATTTCTGTGAATAAAATTGAAAAATATTGAATACTTCTTCAGGAAATGCGACGAAAAAAACATATTTTTGTGTGTACTTCATAGATGTTACAAATTTTGTGCTTATACATCTATCAACTATCTGAGTTACAAAACCATGTCTTCATATACGAACTTGCAAATAGAGGAAAAGTCCTATAGTTCTTTAATTCATTCAACAGTTTTCGCTTTTGGATGAATATGGTTTTGAACTTCTAGAATAATCGGATATTCAGAGTCAAAAATGTGTCCATTTTCTCTTTCATGTTCAACGAGGGGTTTTTTATATTCAGTTTAGACTCTCGCATGTGTGCTGAAACTCGCGTTTTGAGATATCTTTCCGTTTGACCAACATAGCATTTGGGACAGCTTTCACAGTTCAATTTTTATTTGAAAACGTCACTTTGATATATTTGTAACCAAGTAACATATCATTGGGAGGTATGTTTATGAAAATTCAATGTTACAGAGCCTTGAAAAAAATTATTGGATCACAAATTTAGTTGACTGATTATATTAGTATTATTGCCGTAAAGGATAATCTGCATCAAATAACTGCCATTCTATTTTGACATACTGCTTGAAGTAATCGTTCTTTTGCAGGAATCGAAGTGAAGGATCTTTCGAAGTGGTGCAGCACAATCGATCTTCCTCGCACAGACAAGTGGAGTTATCGAAGATCAGTTCGTCGCAGGGCCCCAAGCTGAGCCTCGGAAACCGTTATAATACTCTCAGTAACGATAGCTAGTGTTGCTATCAACTCCTAGGGACATGTTAATATTGAGTGGTGGCCATGGAAGAGATCCTTTTCGCCTGATTCACACCGTCACTTTGCGGCTCGGCAAAAGTTTGAGATTATGAATCAAATCTCGCTGAATCAACCGGTGTATATTTCTTTTGCGAGGACTTTTCCGTTTTGATGGTGTGAATCAGGCAGTTGGTAATGTCTTGTAAGAAACCTATGAAATTTTCGCATCCATTCGTTGTTTTTCCAATCCCTGATGTGCCGATTTGTTGACAAAATTTATGTTGCATCCCATTCTAACACCCTCCACCGAGGGTTTCAAATTGTGGCTTTCGATTTTTGAAGATCATTACTAGATTTTTTTTACAAAATAAATTATATTATTTCCATACAATCGTCTTTTTTTGATACCCCAGATGAAAATAGTTTTTTTTTTTGGTATAATTTTTAGTTACCGATTTGTTTGCTGAAGATTAGGAGTTATTCAGAAAATGATTGTACGTTAAATTTGTCCGAAATATAACTGACAGTACAACAAATGGAAGAGGAAAGGAGAAAATATGGTTAAGTATCATTTTGAGGTGAGGTAAGTAACTCAAGGAAAACAAAATTGTCGAAGTCATATTTTGTACTACTCAATCTCAAGGCTGCAAAAAGCGCAGCATATATGTCTTGTAATCCATACTATCTGGCTGCATACGGGCTATGAAGAAAGATTATAAGAAAGAAAAAAAAAGAAATGATTGAACAATTTATTTCAAGTTCCAGTAATATTTCCAAAGCTTGCTGGACTATATTAAATACTAAGATAAAACCTGAACACAACAGGAAGCTTGCCTATTTCATGAGAAATTTCCTGATTTACCGCCCATATCTTGAGGAACAATAAGCAAATTGGAGAAGCAGTTTCGCGAGTTTGGTCAAGTGGGGCTGATAAAAAAACCAGCTGCCAATGCAATGAGTGCTTGAGTTTGAGGAAAACCCACATACATCAAGTAGACATGCATCCACTACAGTCAATCTTAGCTATAAATCGATAGTGAACATATTAAAAGAAAATAAAATACATTCTTATAAAATGATACCTGCTCAGAAGCTCATGGAAGACGATTTTGATAGAAGAACTTATTTTTGTGAGCAAATGATGGACATGTTGGATAACAATATCATCCAATTAGAAGACGTTATGTT
>WOGR01010716.1:0-10818 GCA_015342045.1 Leptinotarsa lineolata
TTTTTATAAACAAAAAATAACTCAACAAACCTTATCGGGTTGTTGGAATTGCCATATGGCAAATAAAAAGGAATATTTCTAGAAATATCGATATTAATGTGTTTATCTTCAGGAAATTATTAAATGTTTCGTCATTTTGTAGTAAGTGAAGATTTTAACTTCATATTCTAGGGTTGTGAAGTATTCGTCATGAGCTTCAAAATATTTGTCACAAGACCTCCCATTCTATTCAATTTTTTTCCTCAGATGGCGCCCAGTCATCATATTATAAGTTTCATCTGTCAATTTTACTTCAAAATAAAGTATTCATGCATTCATTTCATTATTTTAAATTTCATCAACCAAAATAAAGGCGAACTAAAATATTTTTACTATAGAAAATCATTTGGTAAAGAACAAAAATCGAAAAGTTTTCGGAAAAGGAAATCTTATCTCAGATACTTCCGTATTTCCTTACACTTATCAACTGAACGTATCAACAACGAAAGGAATTACCATGGATAGAAGCAAATTTCTTACAAATGAACCCACATGCACTTGCGATTTCATTTTCGAGATAAAGCTCCGACACCGAGAGCGGCAAAGGGAAACGAAATAATAAATTGAAAACAGCAGTTGGTACAATAGTAATATTTTTCATAATGGATTAACATAAGAACTCCGGAAAAAAATTGCTGACGTGACCATAACTATCGTGCCTCGACCACATAAATAATGCGGCCAGTCAGTCTATTCCAGTCCCCGCACAATAAATTTGAACGATAAACGAAAGAACAATATACCTGCGTTTTTATTTGAAAATTTCACGAATTCGAATGGTTATAAATGACCACTTATTATTCCACCCATCATAATATGGAAAATGCGGTGAATTACTGTCGTTTGCGCGATTGTGAGAATGTACTATTTGCCAATGGTTTAATTTTATCGGAACAATCATAATATGGACATTAAAAATAGATAATGATGTATGAGAATATCACGCAATTCTATTTTGAGTTTTAAAGAATCAAAAATAGACATATAACGCGATTTATTTCGGAGCAAGGTCAAAAATAATGCACAGTAGTCTTTTTTATATTTCATAGGATGTAAGAAGTAAATAGTAGATAAGGAGGACAACTAATAAAATAGTGTGTTACGAAAATCAAACCAACTGGAATCTTTGGAAATAAATCAACACACGAAACAAAAATTTCTATTTCACATTAATTATTGCGAGGGGACGAATAAAAAAAATAACAACAACGTAGTGTCTTAGCTTTGTTCCAGGGATTGCAATAGCTGAAAACAGAACACAACGCTCAGAATTATTTGAATAAACTTTCACTGTGAATATTGTTAGCACTGAGGAATTCGATGTACACTTGTTCAAGAAATTAACGCACCACTTGAATGAATCAGTTTTACTTGTAGTCAGATGAGACATGAAAAATCAAACATCTTCAGAGTTAAGCTACATAGTATTAGTAATTGTGGTACTGTGTCAAATTAAGGGTTGACGTAACACATGTAACGATTTTCTGATTGATTTGCTAGATAGTAAAGTTCTCGTTAGAATTTATTGATAGAATTTTGAGGCCTGATGGTCTTGAATTCGATGAAATTTGTTGTTTCATATCCGCCTGGCACACAATTTATTGTACTATGCAATTTTTCTTAATAGTGAGCGGCGAAGGAATCACTGTTGCTCTCTTAAGGGTGGGTGATAGGCTTTCGATGCAGACCACACGGCGCTCACCCAGTAAAGTTGCCGATCAACTACCCAATCCCGCATCCGCGGGTAACAGGCGTAGGCCGGCTTCAAGCTAGATGTGTGAGAGATGTGCCTCGACGGTTACTAATCCAACGTTGGAAGCTAGCTTTCCTAACATGAGTGCTCTTCGGGGTAAAGTAAGGGTATATGGTGCAGACCACACGCCGTATACTCAAAAGTTGTTAGCGAACCGCACCTACACGGGTAATGGGTGCAACGTCTTCGACATAAGATGTGTGGTAGAGGTCGTTCGAAAGAGTCCTCGACGGTTTCTCATCAAACGTTGGATAGGGAACTTTCCTAACATGAGTGCTAGGGGGAAGGTGTAGTACCCGCTCACGGCTGGAGGCTAGTGAGCCTACATTTCCATTGGCGTTGGCCTCTCAGGGACAGAGGATCCGCTAGCGGGTAAAAAGATGGGAAGCATGGATTCATCCATGGATGCATGCAGCCACTTTCTGGGACACTGAATAGCTTAGGTTGTTTCGTAATCACCACCTGTCTCTGTATAGAACCAAGCGTTTGAGGTGTCGGGCCCGGATGGTACGAAGCTACTAATATCCGAGCTTAGGTTCTCGACTTACCGTTTCTAGGGATATCGTCCCACTCGATCGGTAGGTTAGCAGAAGCAGGTGTGTGACGCCAGAACTCTCTGGCGAAATATGAGCTTAGTTAACTTGTGCGAGCGTTAGTTCGAACGTAACCGATGGCTCCTCCACCAGACTGCCAAGTCTAGAATGGTGTAAGGACTTACTCTGGGTTCGGTTGCAGGAGGAGGCCCTAACGGAAACCTGTTGATGTGGGTAGAGGGGCGGTACCCGCAAGGATTTCCCGAAAATCTACCCCACCACACCCGATCGCATCCAACGTTGGGGAGGATCTGGGGAGCCTAGCCACCCTGTTAGACCTCCCGGTGTGGTCGTAACTATGACTTTTTGCCTGTATTCACTAAGAACGTTTCCAATATCGCGAAATATTACAACCAATTCTTTTCCAAGAAGATAACCATCAGGATGCCGTTGTTTATATATTTCAGCAACGCGATTCTCATATTCATCATTTCTAAAAAGAGGTTCAATCATTTCCACTATTTCAGAAATCGAATACCATTATCAAATTACGAAGATTATTGAATATATTTTGAACAATGCACCACAATTCACAGAATAGGCCATGTCTTAATAACCCATTCTTTCTGTTGAAATTGGTCTGACAGATTTCAACTTTATTGAATAGCCCATTAAATTCAATGATGTAGGTACACTTCACTTTTGCCGAGTTGATTGAGCAACTGAGAATGTGACATTTGAAATCTAAATTGATTATGGAAATGACTCCATCAATTTTTAATCACTACACAAACTGATAAATAAAAAAAGAACAGATTAAAATCAAAGTGTAGGATCTAGTTTCAGAAAACATATTCGGTTCAAAGCGCTTTGAAAAATCGGGAGTTTAACAATGATGACAAATTCTGTCAAAAGCTCTCAAATGCATGCAGGATGTTAATTAATTTTTACTGTGTATATTGCACTCGAGCCAAGCAGATGAAAAAAATCGCGCAAATACAATGCATTGCACGTCCATTCTTGATAATTCGATTACGGCCACGTTGTCAATAAACATTTTCATCACAGGAACGATGTTCAGGCATTTAATGTTGGCGGAAAAATCGCGTTCTCTCTATTCATCTCGACATTAACAGTTATTGAAAATTATTTATAGCGCCAAACATCCACAAAATATAATGTTAGCAAATTGAATGAAACGGCCGGCAATAAATTCGATCGATAGGAAAACGGGAATTTCTGAAATAAAAATACTCATGTGAAATATGTAGCCGATAGGCCACAGTGGATGTTGAATCGCGTTGTTATGGCAGAATGTTGCCAAACTATGGAGTTACTGGGTCAGTTCACCTACATAATGAAAATTTTATATTATTCTACCGAGAACATCACTCTCGTATATTACATTTTGTGTGTGTCCGCTGCTCTTCTATGACCTGAAGAAATCGACTTTTTCAATTTCCCAATGTGATTATTTCAACTCTTGTAGGGACGTTTCTTATTAGAGACGTTGATATAGAAATGTTCACTCAGCTACCATTCATAAAAATAGTTCTCTCAAACGAGCTATCATAAGTGAGTCAATTGAAAACACTTTTACCTCACCAGAATTCTCTCCCGACGCTAATCAAGTAGGCATCATCAGGAAATGATCAGTTCTAGTCATTTCCTGATTATGCTAACGTGATTGTCACAACACTCGTCGAAAGACAGTGTTCTGGTACGGAAAAAGTGTCTTCAATATATTTATTTTTCGTCAGAGGTTCCAAATTCCATCCATCAAGCTAACATGAGTAAAAAGCGAATATATGAAATATAGAGAGAGCCATCCAAAACTACCGCAGGCCAGGACTGCCGAAGAAAAATTTTTATAAAAAAATTTGTAAGGGGTAATATATTTCGAACCAAATACATTCAATTATCTGGGCTGGGACGTTATCTCACAATTTTTCCAAACAGAAATATAGGTAAGTGGTGATTTATCGAAAACTGCGTTCACTTTTCTATCTATCTGCTTTGTATTTGAAAATCGATTTTTTTCAGAAGATATGGAGCTCTGAAATTTCAATAAAGAAAATAACAGGGATTGAACTGATTTTGAACAATAAAATTGATTCTTTGGGAATAATTTTCAGTTCATACTTTCATTCTGCAAGAATAGTTCATTTGCCTGTCAACAGATTTAGATACAGGCATGATCTATTCTATGAATTGTGGTCCATTGTTCAAAATATATTCAATAACCTTGTTGATTTAACAGTGTTATTTGATTTCTGAAAGGATGGAAATGATTGGATCTGATTTTATAAATAATTAATGTGAAAATAAGGTTGCTGAACTATTTATCCAACGACATTCTCACAGTCAATCACCGGCAGAAATCAAAGCTAGCGGCGAGTTGCTAATAATCATTAAGCTGTCGCAACAGACATCAAAACGATAATTGATAAGTTCATGAATCAGACGGATAAAAGAAACCACGTGACTGTGAATCATTGATGTTTATTCATCGTGAATTGAACTTGAACATGGTTCATTGAATTATTGATGTTAATTGATTGTGAATTGAATTTGAACATGGTTCAGTGAATTATTGATGTTCATTGATTTTGAATCCAATGTGAACATGGTTTTTCGAATTATGAATTGAACTTGAACATGGTTCAGTGAGTCATTGATGTTTATTGATTGTGAATTGAACTTGATTTTGGTTTATTGATGTATTGATATCATGATTATGAACTGAACATGAATATGGATCATGAAATCATTGATATATATTAATATTATGATGGTAATCTGTCTTTGAAAGTTTTTTCAATGATTTATTGATGTTATTGTCCCCGCGTTCATGAATCTATGAGCCTTTCAATGTTGTTTCTACCTTTATACAATTATGTTAGGATATTTATGTATTGGAAGTCCAATTGTAGTTTAGGGACTGATGTTTACAAGATTATTTTGATTAATATTGTTGTAATTGAAGTTTGTGAATGACCGGTCAACCTCTCGTGCTCATTCCACAGATTAGATATATATGATCCACCGTAAACACATATCTGGGGAAGATGGTCATATATTTTATTGAATTTTGCTCTGGTCTATCTGAGTTGAATGAGCTGTTGTTTCCAATAATCATAGTAGAAAATGCAGAAGCAACGTGAAGGTACATGTCAAGTACGTATGCAACTGAAAACTCTTTCGGTATTATGTGTCAATGATTTTTCAATCCTTGAAAAACTGATGTGTTGTTTTCATATAACTATTATATGTAGATTTTAGACTATAATATATATAAATAAATGTATAAAACGTTACGTCGTCCCATAATTCAGTAGTTTGAAACCCAACACCTAGTTAGCCGTAAAAAAGGTCTCACTTGTTTGAAAACAGCTACTCGTTTCTAGACACGCTTCATGTTTTGTGCATGACCACAACGTTTCGAATCATCTGTCCATTATTTCCAATGTACTAGCTCTCGCATCATAGAGAAGCTGTAAAAAACGAATCGAAGGCATGATTGATGTATGATTGAGTCGTGTGAACGCCATTAGAGAACACACATTCGCTACAGTTGTTTACTACAAGAGAATTGTGTTTAATCGAGTTCAAAATCGCCAGAACTCAAAATTTCAATAATGAATACTAACAAAAACTTTGTTATCTAGCAAATCCATCAGAGAAATCAGTTTGATGAAACCAAAAGTCCGAAAGACAAGTGGATCATATCTTTAAAAGTGTTATTGATCAACTCTTACTGATATTATAGAAAATGGTCCTGTATCCATTGAAGAGAAGATGATATCAACTGTATTGCTCTTAGGTGGTCTGAAAAGTTACCGACCTCACAGATTCTCATTCATAATTTATTGAGAAATTACATTCATGTAGAGACATTTTTTTTCTCGGAAGTGTTATACTGGAATATTCTTCTCCAATTAACATATGTCATGAAATTATACTTAGTAGTGTGTAAAGTTTAAAAAAGGGCATTATTTTCTATTCTTACGAAGATGGCATACTTGAGATCGACAGGAGACTTAAATCATTACGTCCGCTGCCAACAGACAAGTGAATGATATCGGAGCTCAAGAACGTTGTATTATTGATAATTCAATACCAGACAAAACTTTTCCGATGGTAATTGATTGCAGAGCCAAGAATCAACATGGAGCTCTGGTATGGTCTAGATATCTCTTCAATAATAACCTTCAGCAACCTTTCAGTTTTTCTTCGAACATATCCATGAGAGTTATCCGTTACCATTTCATTTTCTAGTGAAGTTAATGATAAAATAAAATCGTTCATACGGTTCAATGTGTCGAATTACAGTCACCACGTCCTTGAATCAAAAATATTTATTGGGGAATTACCATATTGGAAAAAATAGCTCGAAAAATTCCGTCACTGTTTCACTCATTGGTCCTACGGTAGCTGGAGAAATTTCCATCCGAGATGAATGCGAATTGAATAAAATACGAAGTAATGAGTTCCATCCAGAAAAAAGAGAATGGAGAACGATAAAAAGCAGCATCAATAAAAAATGTACCCTGCAGGCGGATGTTGGTGAATATCCCGAAAAGCGGCGGATGGAAGCTGTCTTCCTTCGCGTAATTAGACCAATTGGTCAGACCGGCGTCTTCAATTCTCCAAGCGAGACGATCATTATTTCGCGATATCGAAGAATACGAAACTTTTTCAATATTTTCAAGGAAGCATTACCCACTCATTATTCACGCGTATAATATGCGGAACAAAAGAACTCTTCAAATTTTTCCGAACAAAATTAAAATGTTTCATCATACAACACGAATTCTCGACGAGGAGATTGTTTCGAATGTTATTGTTAGCGATAAGTTCAGGCTAAGTATTTTCGTTTTGTGGCAGGGTTGAATCAGAAACTACTCCGCGGGAATTCCTAACTTCGCGGACCGATCATTCTGGGTCCACCTCGATTTTGATGGATTAACGAAATTGAATAGGGCGATCTATCAACATTGAGAGTTGCAAGCAACGGCAATTAAAAATCGATTATTTTTAGTTGAGTTATTCATTCAGTTGGTTGTAACAGATAAAAGGAATGTCCGTTTTTACTGATTGACTTCTAGGAAACGATATACCAATCGTAAAGATTGAGGAAAAATTACCACATCAATTTCATGAAGTTCCACTATCTTGGTAGGCCATGATGAATATCTAGATCTCTTACTTCAAACCACTATTTTTTATGAGGTTGATAACTCACTGCGAGGTGAGAGATATCTCTCAGTCAAATTTTTTAATATCTCCAAAAAGCTTAAACCATGAATGTTTCTGTAAGAAATAAATATATTCTAACTTTTCTGTGGTGCTTTTATGTACCTCAAGTTTTCCAGTATTTCAAAATAGGGGAAGCCTGAGCCTCACAGATCATCTAGAGCTGCTCCAAAGAGAAATATTTCAATGTATCTGATATATTTTGATTGTTAAAAAATATAATTTTCAAAAAATGATACAAATTATGAATTATAAAAAAATAATTGGGGCTTCGGGGCGACTTGATTGATTCCGGTGTAGCATTTGCTTTTTCAGCTGCTAGAAAACCCGGAAAAATCTGCAACTCCATATCATCTGAAGATCTTGATCTGCCAATGTCCTCTCTTCCATAAAACAAAATGTAGGGTGTATCCAGAGGCTCCAATGAATTCAAAACATTACTAGAAAATTTTGTGACACGACTATCGTCAAACTTAAGCCAGTCCATTCCATCCTTGATCAAAGCGTAATGATGACCAGACTCAACGCCAGACCCACAGTGAACAATGACTGAATGAAGATTATAATAGTGGTCTGCTAGATTGAAGTGTGAATCTATGTCTAACCTTCGTTAGATTTTTGTGCTTCTGTCTGAGGTTGAGTCATGTTGGAAGATTACCAGTGTTATTATTAGATTGACTGGTATCAAAGTCAGTTAGTTTTGCGCGAATTTGGCAATACAGTTTATCATCACAGTGATATGTTGAATTTGATCTTGGGTAATCGACCACAATTTTTCATCTGACCTCTCAAAGGTGATGGATACCATCGAAGTAGATTTCCTATTTTTTTTAGAATTAGGCACAACACCCGATCCATTTCGATATACCTATTCATTATAGGAATGATAACCCTGCCACTGAATATTAGTTGAAGAACAAATAACATTCGGTGTCATATTCGAAAGAGGTGCATATATACATATTTCTTTTACACTAATACTAAGGAATGCGATTTAAGTAAAATTGAACAACTTAGTTTCAAAATGTTCACAGACAACTAGACAAACAATACACAATTAATGTGTTCATTTACTATATGAACACTACAATAACATTCTGCTGTTTTGCCATTAGATCATTTTGTGATATTCCATTCCAAAGCAATCCAGATCGTTCTCGAACACTAACGCGCTGGTCCGGCTGGTCGGTTCTAGCCGATTCTAGCTTGATGGCGTCAGCGGCAGATCGCTCACCGCAACGTTGCCGATGTTTATGTTTAATATTATGACAATTAGATTTTTTTGTGGAATTTTCGGAAGCTTCTCTGATTTTTGCAGTTTTTATTTTTTAAATTAAAATCGTTGTGAGAGCTACCAGAATTGCCTCTACGAGCTACCGGTAGCTCGCGATCGACAGGTTGGCGACCACTGCTTTATAACATCATTTCTCAAAATCATAGCAAACACAGGGTATATATCATAGTTATATCCAAAATAATACCTTTTAAAACATTACAATAGACATATAACAGACATGACACATCAGAACCATGGTTACATATTCAGCTATTTTTCAACCCATTTGTCAATTTTCGAACAGATTTTCGAGAGGAAGAAGTGACGATGCCTTATATCAAATTTCGGAGAATATCAATTCCGACACCTTCAACTTATCGAATCAAAGTAAACAGTTGTAAAATGAATTTCCGTTGATAACAGTATAAAATCTAAATAAACCAGCTAGTTTTTTTTTTAAAAACTTATGAAACGATTATAAAACACGAGAAAAGTACATGTTAAAGAAACTGTAAGAAATTGACCGGTCTCCGAAATCCGATAAGCAGTGTATCCTCGAAACAGAAAGATGAAACATTTCATACCGCAGAAATATTCCAAGTTCTGATTTATTTCATATTGTATTCGTATTTCAAAAGATATGAAGACAATCTTAAGAGAAACTAGAGATTTGAAAGAAAATAACGAAGATGTTACTAATAGAATAAAGTTTGCAAAGGGATGGCAAATAACGATTTCAGCATTCCTTAGTTTGTGGCCAACTTCAAAAGATAAGTTAAAAATGTAATTTTTTGTACTTATATTTTTAAATGTATTCAAGAGGTGTATTTGCAGCAGATACAAATTATATATTTTCATCCAGGGATTAATGAATAAATAAATGAATAATTCAATAAAAATTTTTTGTTCTTATTCGTAGCACATTTTTGGGATGTCATTAACCAAACAAAAAATGTGCCATCACTTATTTCCAACAATAGTCAGATTATCAGAAGATTTTATCAGTTTATTTTTTGATATGTAGTCATTTATTCATTTTTAAACGCAAAGATTTGTTAAAAAACTTATTTTTAATATTCTTGCATTGCATTGCATTGCATTGCAATAGCTTTGAAAATACTCGTAATATTTAGAACGACAAACGTGGAATAAATGCAGTAAGGAGTGTATTGAGAGCTGTCGTTGAGAAAACTGACAACAGTTCATAAATATATCATTTTGAGGTGCAATACAATAGTTACAGAAGATTCCTAACTCTTTTACACTCATCCCCATTTTTTAAGAAGTATTTTATCGATTAATTGTATGGTATATCGTTATTATCAGAATTTTGATTATTATTATATTCAAAGACTGGCATCAAGCTAAGATATCTTTTGGGAAATCATTTAGAAACGATAGTTATTGCCGATCGATGTTTCACCCATTTCTAGTCCCCATGTAGGCTGTTATGGTAAACACCTGTCTAATCAACTACAACCCTTTCTAGTGCCATGCCGGGTATTAAATTATATCAAAAAAAAATCCTTGTGCAATATTCCTCAGAGAACAGAAATCAAGTTACAAGGGCATCCTAGCTAAAACCAACTAGCAGGTTTCGATACGGGCAGGGTGACCACCTACAGGCAAATCTGGCATCTATTTGTGCAATGTTCTTTAAGGAGAACACTTTTGCAGTGGTACTTGTGAAAAAGCAATAAGTATTATTCTTTATTCAGTTGAGAATAACCATCTGCGTACATGTATGTTTCAATGTTGTTGCATCTCAAGAGGACCGGCTGGGTTGGACAAGCAAATCAATTCTTTTCAATCGTTAGAAACTCTCCTCTTCCATATTCTCTGTTTCACTATCACTGTCGTCATTTAAATCAATAATGAATTTATTTTCACCATTAATATACAAGTGTCCAATCTTCTTCGGTAATATTAGATACTTCTTCATTAATTAGCTCTATTACCTT
>WOGR01010717.1:0-10818 GCA_015342045.1 Leptinotarsa lineolata
AATCTTTCAAGTCACTGTAAAAAAATACAAATAACACTCGTATGTCAAAACGTCCTGGGTACATATAACCTAAAAAATGTCTAACTTTACGATAGAGCTGTCAGTTGCCAGATTGCAACACTAGGGTTGCCAAATCCCGAAACATAAAAGGCAACCTATCGTATACCCCAGCACAGAATGTTTTAGAAAGGTCTGCTAGTCAGTTGTGATTCCTTTCGAATATAACACTTATTTCTCTCTTTTTGTTACCTCCTTTCAAGAATATTGTGAAAACTGTAACCAACTGTAATCTATTAACTAATTTAAACACATGGCATAAACAGTATTCATTGAATGAAACTGAAATCGTATTAAATACAGTATGCTCACTAGTGCTTAGAACATATTTCAATACAATTTCCTTATTTCAATTCAGAATGACTAATTCACAATAAACAATTTCGCGTTAGGAATGGTACATTGAAAAATAAAACCTCGATAATCCTTAACTCGCACAAGTATAGACTTCTGAGGGTTATCTTTCGTGAGGGGGTACAGCATGTCATTGGAGACTTTGATCTTCCACTATTATGTCGAAGGTCGGTATTCCTTTCTTAAAATAAAATTAATGTAGTGTTCTTCTAATTGCATGTTTGTTGTTTTCATCCTATAGATGGTTTTGGTGATTTCACAGCTTCATTTCTTCTTTCATTCTTGTATTTATATATCGATGATTTCGAAACTCCCATCATTTGCAAAATCACTTCCACCAATGTATTAACGGTATACGAAAGATTTTGGTGTATGAGTCTAATACATTGAGAATAATGAAATTTTCATTAACAGAAAAAGCATATTTGCTCATTCGTTTTACTACAGAGATAACTGAAATTACCATTTCAATTCATACACTAAGTATAATTTGCTAATAACAGCACTGATTAACACGCAAGGACTCCATCCTTATTTATATTCTTCAAGTAATGAAGTACCTTATTAAAGTTTTATTAGATCGGATCGAATCATGAGCGCATCCTATTTTCAAGCGAAAATGGAAAATGTCTCAGGTATGCCTGATTCAATCAGGTGAGCTGTGCAGATATTTGATACATTGAAAAGTGCTTTCAATTGAAGTTTAAAAGTAGAAACAATTTTGAATAAACATTTAGAGAAAAAAAATATTTTTTGAATATTAATGCAAGTGTCCATATTTTTGATACTCACCATATGCATACAAGTATGAGATATCTGTTTTAACAAATCATGCAACAACATTGAATGTTTTGAACGAATACTAAATTTTTCACGTTTCAACCGACTGAATTATGTACACTGATGTTCCAACACCATTTGAAATTTTTGGGTGGGTGCTTGTGAGTTTTCACAGTCGGCCTTGTCCTTCTTGGGCATTAGATTCAGGAGATCCACACGATTGAAAAGATATCTGTAGTCCTAGGTGAACGTAGAATAATTTTTATTCCGTTTTGAGTACGAATACTCAATTCATGCTCTTCTTGGACAAGCTCATTGAGGGAGAAAATTCAGGATGAACAGTGGGTCTGAAGAGGGATTTTTTTCCAAATTGGAAGAGAAGGTAGTCTCCTTCTTTCGTTTTCAATCATTTATGTCTACATGTATATTGTTGTACTTCCACCAAACTATAGTAGCTGGTCGCTTGGTAGCTTGGTCGACTTCGGATCGGAAAGAGAGATGGGCTGATTGAATAACTCAACCACCCCTTCCTGGTTTCAGGTAACCAGATCATCAAATCACTGTTCCTCAGTAACTCAGCAATGAAAATTCAGAAGAAGAAAGAAATGAGAATCAGTGAACTTTCTCGACGGTCTGTTGAAAACTGGTTGTACTCTTAGGATATTATTCGCCTTGTAATGTTTAATGTGTGATTCTTTTTCAAGTTATTGTAACGTAAAGGTTTTATTTCAGCAAATACTATTTTTCAATATTAAATATGTTTTTCAAAAATAGTTCTTGAAATCTCAACACTTTCAATTTTGAACTCCAGATTCAAACTTCCATGTTTTCAGAATCCACAGACTATCAAAGAACTTTTGCCAGTATTAGTTTGGATATATGGAGGAGCATTTCTTCATGGCAATTCTTCAGCAAAGTTCTATGGTGGCGATAATTTCATAAATCAAGACATCATTGTGGTTACATTCAATTATAGAGTGGGTTTATTTGGTAAGTCGAATTTTAAATTAGTAATTACATATCCAGTGAATTGATTCGTTTGACAATCATATATTCAATTACTTACAAATGTAGTTTCCTCAGATTTAGAACTGTGTTTTCAATATCATTACCATTATACTACACTATTTTATCGAAACTATATAGAGAAACCTAGCCTATATTTGTGAATTGCATTATATTATTCAGATGTCAATTTGATTACCACTGCCATAAGAAATTATATCTTCTTTATTATTTGTACCCCCATAAAATAATTATCTCGTACATAAGTAACTCCCTCAACATCCAAAAATTGAAAATTAACAGCGTCTACTACTTGAAAATAAGTTTTCCATCTAATATTTCACCATTCAATAAAATATTCCAAATGAATGAATGCATTTTTGTAACTGGGTTATTTTATATGTTTGAGGTGTCTCAAAACATATACATTGAAAGCATATTTATATTGTTCATGTATTTTGATGGTATGTGAAAATCAATATACAGGGTGTTGTCTAACTACGGTATTTTGTAAATACCCTGTTTTTAACTTCAACGCCCTGTATTTCAGAAACGAAGCCGCTCAGGACATATGTTCATGGAAACTTTTTTCTTGAAACAACCGTAGTTCCGTACCGTAGTTATGGATATTTCATCCTCAACAAAAATTTCCATTTTCAGGTTTTCTCAGCACAGAAGATATGGCTAGTCCTGGAAACTACGGACTCAAAGATCAGAACCTCGCCATACACTGGGTTCAACAAAACATCAAAAAGTTTGGGGGTGATAGAAATCGTGTGACAATTTTTGGTCAGAGTGCAGGAGCTGCTTCTGTCCTTTATCAAGTGTCCTCTCCCAAAAGTAAAGGTCTTTTCCGATCAGCCATTTCAAGCAGTGGCAGCCCCCTATGTCAGTGGGCATTTCAAAAAAATCCCAGAAAACTTGCTGTTGACGTTGGTATTGCAGTTGGAGTAGATACAATGAATACTACAGAATTGATTGAGGTACTCCGCAAAGTGGACGTGGAGCAACTGAAACAAGCTTCGAAATTGATTGTTCTTGTGGTAATGGTTACAATATATTCACCATTCTTCTTGAATTTTTTACTTTCTTACCGATTTCAGAAATTAAATTGAAATTTTTTGTGGAAAATTGAAAAGTCCTCTAGTTCTACACATCAAAATCGTTCAAACAATTTCAAGAAGACAGTGGGTTGGTTGAGGTCAAATCAATTATTTTTGGTAGCCAATCAGAACATTGGACAGTATGAATACAATATTTCAGCTTTTAGGATCGTAAGGAATTTCTGTGTCGAGTTTTCATGAAATTTTATTTTTTGTTGGTTTCGGTGGATTTTTTATTCCTTTATATTTCAGTTAGATTTTTTAAATTCAATTCCGCAAAGAATACTTCATCTTGATCTTTTTCCTCAGAATCGACAGAAAGAATGAAAAAAATGAGAATGAATCCTCTTTTGAATAGACATTGCAAAATCAGACCAAATTCAGCAAGCTGAAGAATTTTTTATATTTCAATGATGAAACGATATGAATTCATACTGAATTACTAGAGCTCTTAACTTTTTCCTTAACATTTCAGAAAGCTCTCAGGTAATTCGAATAAATTTTAGGATTTTTTTCAAAATGATTATGTGAGTTTAAGATGTGTATTCGAGGAGAAGGTTATCAAGTAGTTGCCCCACTTGGGGCTTTGTTCACGGATGAAGCTGTCAACAATCTCTCTCTCAGACAAAGGTTTCATACATGCAGTCGAACCGTGTTTTAATTAATTGAGTCCCAGGCATACTGCTGTTTGGGAAGGATCATTACTGCACTGACGTGAAGTAACACCTCGATTGATTTCAGCATGGTACTGCTGCTGGATGTACAAGAAACATCAGCAAGACTAAACCTCTGTGAGGTATCTTGCCTAAATGTCTGTCGGATATGATTCAATATCCAGCATTATATTAGCCCGGGAAGTAGTTGATTCCCGACAGATACTTAGCAGAACCTATTAAGTAGGTAGAAAGAAGGGGTGAATGTTTATAGCTTCCAATTCGAGTTTTTTACTTACTTATACTCATTTGAAGTTTGAAGAATGTTAAAACTGTCTAAGATTCTAAAATTCACAAAGTATTTCAATAGTGAATCACGACAAAGTTTATATTTTCTCAGTGCGAAATACGAGCACTACAAGAAAAGAGATTTTCAAAAATATACAGCGTATGAAACTGGAACTGAATAAAATGAGAAAGGCAAAGCATGGATACCTGATTAACGAGAAAGCTGACATCAGTTGCCAGGAGGGAAAATTACAGTAACGATACAATAAATGAAAATTTTAAAAAGTGACTTCACATGTTCAATCTTTATTATGACATAGTTGATCAGATTCCATATAATGGCAGAACATATATCATCGACCTGATTTTTCTATTATTTCCAGTCCATACCCCAAGCAGAAAAAGAAGGATTTCCATTCAGCCCCACAATCGAACCTCACCACGAAGGAGCCTTCCTATCACAAAATGTGTATAAAATATTAGAAAGTGGAAATTTCAATAGAGTGCCAATTATTATGGGCGGAAACTCCTTAGAGTCATTGTTATTTGCTGAAAGTAAGCTATGATAAAATTCAGTTCACTTTACTCGAAAATAATATTTCATATATTCATAATGTATTGTTTACAAATATGCTCTTTCCAGATGAAAACGACATCAATCCAAAAAAATACTGTTGACTATTCGGAGACAAAAACAGATTTTATTTTCAGTAATGTTCATGTTGTTTTTGAGAAAATTATATTATTTTAGTTATCAATATTCTTCGACCATTGAACGTTATATATGATGTAAGCCCTGGATCATTACCACCCCTTGCCATGAATATCAGAACTGCAGAACAGAGAACCAGTGTTGGAAAGAAAATTCTGAAACATTATTTTACGAGGTCTTATCTAGATGCCAGCAAGAAAGATATCTTATATGTGAGTATATGTCTCAAAAATTTAGGCACAAATCTCCATATTTCGATGGGATTATTGTTATTCAATATCAGATTCGAATTCGATTCATTTTTCAACTTGAAATACTGGAATGAATTTTTTTCTAGGAGATTCACTGAACATAAATAAAAAATTTGCCAACAAAGATATGATATGAAAAACCCTGTTTGGTGGTCAGTAACGTTCATGCAACCACTGGTGCGCTCTGTGTATAGTAGGTTTGAATACTAACTAATTCAGAAGATTTTGAAAAATCTCCAGTTTGACATTTGCAAAATCGATTAGATTATTTTCTAGTTGTATTAAATTCGGGTCCTAAATAGCGATAAATTTAGAGAGTAGGTACTCAAATACCGCGCATATTTTTCCTTGAAAATTAATATCGCTTGTAAGTAATACAGCGTTTTTTTAGGTTATGTTATTGGTTTGGACAATTTTGCGATGATCATTTTTCTCGATAATGTTTTCCATAAAGTAAGTAGTATGCGCATCAAACAAAATTGCGGTTTATTTTTCGCTATGAAGGAAAGGATCCCTCTAAGGTTGTTTATTGAAAAACCAATTCTGGGTAATTTTTCTAATTGAACTGATACCACCATGTGATATCCACATATGATTTGAACAACTAGTGAAGCACTTTTTTATAGAAGGTGATTTAAAATGTCTATAAACTGGCAAGAAGTGGGTGTTGTAATTTGGCAAATGTATGAGTCATTGTTATTTGATAATATGATTGGATTGAGTTTTTCCTTTCACTTTCAATTCCTTGAACTTCATCCGCTGAGAACACATCTATTAAATATAAAACTGCCAATAAATTCCATGAACTTCTTCTGCTAAAAACACGTCTATTAGATATAAATCTACGATTATTATAATAAAAAATCGCAGAAAGAGATCTTCAGTGAATTTTCAAAATATACAACCTCTACAGATGAAGACTCAATAGTCGATATTATCGAAACCGCTGACAATGCTTTGAGGTATTTTGATTCATCTCAGTGTCTGGGGAGTCCCAAACAATAGAGTATCTTATAAAATACCTTCTTCAACATATTTTCAAAACCCATTTTTACAAGTTGCAATGACAAAGTGCAAAGAGTTCTCAATAATCTATTCAATTAAACCATATATAAATTTACAAAACGTCTTTTGGCATTATATCTTCAGAAGAACGAAGGGTAACTCAGAATTTTCAACATTGTAATAACGGGCTTCACATTACGTTTTCTGTAATTTTTGACGATGTACTCTTTTATCGTTCTCATGACTCGATCATACTTCGATCACGCCTTCGGTTTGTTCGTCACACCATCTCTACGATGCGGAAGCTAGTACATCAGAGATGATGGATAGGTGATTCGAAACATCGTGGGCAGTCACAAAACATAAAGTTTGTCTAGAAACGAGTGGCTGTTTCCAAACAAGCGAGACCTTTATGCGGCTAGCTAGATGTTGGGTTTCAAACGACTGAATAATGAGACAACGTAACACTTCATTTATTTATTTGGATATAATATAGTCTAAAACATACATATTATAGTTACATAAAGATAACACATCAGTTCTTCAAGGATTACAAAGTCATTGCCATAAAATACCGAAGCAATTTTCAGTTGCATAAGTACTTGACATATATCTTTACAGTTGCTTCTGCAACTTTCACTATGATTATTGAAAACACCAGTTTATTCAACTTAGATAGACCAGGGTAAAATTTAATGAAATATATGACCATTGTTCTCAGATACATATTTACGGTGGACCATATTGTTACGTTTTTCCCCGTGGGCGAGTGTATGGCGCTTATATATGGCGATTGAATGTGGTAGAGAATCCTTTGGGATTCCATCAAAGCGCCGGTAGCTGTATTCTCGTCACATCTAGAACGCCGTCGAACATCGACGAATTGCGAAGCTTCATTCGGAATGAGCGCACTCTTAGCCTTGTTACAGTTAGTTTATGGCTACTAGTGGCAGCCGGTGTTATTCTGGACAAAGAGCCCTTAAAGGTTGCAACTCTCCGGCTCGGAGGGAACCTGAAGCAGCGGGTGGTAGGGTAGCTTATCTCCCTCTCGGAGCTGCCCATAAACGGTCTCTGCCCGCTACCTTGTCACATCTGCTGGAAAGTTCTTCTTCTGGTAACTGGGTATCCTTGTCCTCCTGGCGTTAACAAAATTTGCCTCCGGATGTCAGATATCCTCTTCTTCAGAGGCTATCTGCGTTTTCGTAACTCTTTCCTTTCCCTAAATCAATGGTATTTATTGTAGCTAATGAAAAACTTTCACAAAAAGCAGGTTTTGTTCATGTATTGACAAATTTTGATGTTATATTTTGGCGAAAGACCAATTGATTGCTGTTTAATATTATAGCGGGAGCGCAAGTGTTTCGTATAATGTAGATTATCATGTAGATATCGGTGTTGTCATATTTGGGATATCACGTTGAAAGTCAGGACCCCTCTTTTTCTCTATTTGTATAAGTCTCTAGAAGACTTTCGATTTTGCTTAAAGTGGAGCTAATGGACGGTCAAAACGATTTCATAAGGTTTCACTTTAATACAGTGTGACTCTCTGGGAATTGCGTAAAGTATGAGTGGAGAAATGATGAAAACTTGATAGAATCAAAATAACGTTGAGTGAATTTCAGTTGAATGGGTTCATGTTTCGAATAATTCCTATTATTCCCAAATTAGGCTCGAAATTCGTTATTTGAAATAGAATATTCATTTCGGATTTAAATTGTGCACAGACTTTGTGGTTCATTTTATATCATACACTTTTCAAGTATTTGACATCTTATATAAGAATCTTCAGGACATTTGTCATTTGAATAAATTTGCATGGTATATTTTTTAATTTTTGTTATGGTACTTCTAGAAAAAAGGTTTATACTAAACGGTTACTAGTCCGAATTTGTCATTTGTCCATACGAAGTGTCCAAAAAACTCTCTTACATGAAATTCATATCTTTTGTTATTTCAAAGCAATCAACATTCAAAATGATGATTAAGGAGAAATTCTTCCAGTTAAGTGCAAGTAGTGGAATGTTCAATGACTGTTAAGACCTGTTAAAAGCACTAATTTCGATTATGAGTTTTCCAAGACTGAATCACTTGGTCTAATTACTGAAGAGATGAGTAGAATAAGATCTATTCATCTAGTGAACTTTCACGGTCGAAGCTGAATAAAACAGAAATATTTTTATGGGTCTGCAGGAATACATGCCTGAAGTTTCGTCTACTACTACGAAAGACATTATACAAGGCGATGAGGAAATGGGCGAAGTGCTCGGTTTTCCTCTGATAGTTTTGTTGGCCTGAATGATAATTTCATTGAACGAAAGTCATTTTCTGTGGATGGGAATCAGTTTTTCATCGACCTTGTTTGTGTATTCTCACCTTTCACAATCTGAAAAATTTGAAAATTATAATGGTGAACTTTATACAAGTGTAGAAAGGGCAAACTTTTCAGTTTACCTCGATATGTTACTGCGTAAAATCAAAGTATTTTTCACAAAAAAATTACCTATTCATCAGTAACTTGTCGTATTTATTAATTTATCAAAAAAATAATACGGTACTTAACGTTTCGGAGGCCAAAATCTGCCAACGGTTTCAGAAATGGACCAATAGTTCGAATATATATGCAGTTATTCTTTTGCTGATGATTACTGATTTCTCAACTTCTTTGACAGATGTCGACAGATTTCGAAGAAGTTGGGGAATAAATAATCAGGAAAGGAATAACTGTATATATAATCGAACGTTAGGATAAGTACTGTATTATTACTCAACAATTTTTTTGATGGGCAAAATTATTAAATACGACAAGTTACTAATAAATAGAACATTTTTCTTCGCGAAAAATACTTTGATTCTATGTAGTAACGTACCGAGTAAACTGAAAGTTTCCCCTTTTTACACCTGTATAAAGTTCTCCATTATGATTATCATATTTTTCAGATTTTGGAAAGTGAAAATACCCAAAAAAGGTTGATAAAACAATAATTTCATGTTGTATTCCTCCAGAATTCTCCCAATCCGATCTGTAATATTTTTATCGTAGGGAAGTAAAGTTTATCCATTACCGTAGTCTTTCTCAAAGTGGGCGATAACGCCCCCTTGTGGGCGCTGGAGGACTATAGGGGGCAGTAAAGAGCACAGAGAAGATTGGGGGGCGTTGAAGTGGTTTAGGGGGGCGATGGCTAATTGAAAAATGGTTTTCTGCTTTTAACACAAACTTCACCGCTCCTTTACGCTTAACGCGAGTTTCATCGTCTAAAGCCATCTAGGGGACTAGACAGTAAATATTTCCTGTCCAATAGTTGTCAAACGGTAAGCTTCGATGCAAAGCGAGAAGTTTCTAGTCTCCATTCTCGAAAGTACTAGGCCTGCCCGCTGCCTAATATAGAAGCGCGCGTGCCATATTACGAAAACAAGTGAATTTAGTCAGCGACTAGCTAAGTTAAGTGCTGTACGTGCGGTGGTGAATATTGCGAGTGGTGTTATTAGTAAGTTTTCAATACTCAATTCTTTACTTCGGCATTTTTGAAGACACAATTATGTCGGAAGCAAAAAAGAAGGAACGGCAGTATAGCGCGGAATATATAAAATATGGATTTTTTGAAAAGCCCACAAATCCATCTTCGCCTATGTGCCTTCTTTGTTAAAAAACATTTTCGAATGAAGCGATGAAACCCTCAAGGCTACAAGATCATTTGAATAAAATGTGTTCAAATGAAAAAGGCAAAAATGTGACTCATTTTCAAGAACTGGAAAAGAAACAGTTCAGCCAACTGTGTCAAAACTTTTTTCAGCGGCTTCTACGTAAGACGACGACAGGCTCCGAGCTTCCTACAATATCTACTTGCTGATTGCTCAAACAGGTAAACCCACCTTTCGGAGAGGATACAATTTTACTGGCAATAAAAGAAGTAATAATGTGCTCCATAAACCAGCGGCAGATATTATCCGAAAAATTCCTTTGAGGAACAGTTTTGTGCGAAGACGAGTTGATGAGATGGCTAAAAATATTGAAGAGTCATTGTGAAATCATCTGAAGACTTTCAAATTCGAAATTCAGTTAGATGAGTCCACTTTATCAACCAATGAAGCAATATTGTTGTCATACGTGTGGTTTACTAAAAATCGAGAACTATTATTTGCCAGAAATTCAGAGACAGATACAATAGGAGAAACCATATATAATACACTGGAAAAATTTTGTGATGAGAAAAAAATTCTACTGAAGAATATTATATCAGCTGCTACGGATGGCGCTCCGGCTGTGACAGGACATCACAAAGGCTTCATAGTGTACTTAAAAAATTAAATTCCAGATGTGCTCGCTGTACATTGCGTCATTCATAGACAACATTCAGTTGCGAAAAATTTGAGTGAGCGCCTCTCTCAATCACTGCAATATATCATCAAAGCAGTCAATAAAATTCGAAACAGCTCTTCAAATGACAGATTATTTAATCAGCTTTGTGTTGCTAATGATGAATATTTCAATCGATTGCTATTTCACACAGAAGTGCGTTGGTTATCAAGAGGTAACTGTCTGACTCGATTTTACAATCTATTTGACTCTGTAACAAAGTTCTTGGAAAACAATGACAAAGAATTGCACGACA
>WOGR01010718.1:0-10817 GCA_015342045.1 Leptinotarsa lineolata
TTTTTCATCTGGCGGCACTTTATTGTTGAAATCATAAAAAAATATTCTCATGGCTATATCTGTTGATATAGGGTGTTTTTTGTGACTGTTAGCTGTGTGAGTTTTCGAATTTTTGAGTTGTCATAACTTTGTTAATAATGAATATTTTTTCATGAAATTTTGGTCACACCTGTTTAGAGGCACTCTGAATCCAGTGGCGTAGTGATTTTTTCAATAAAAAAATCGCTAATAAAAAATCCCGATTTTCGACTAAGAAAAAATATCGTAGTATGCCCTGAAACTTTAATAAACATTTCAAATTTTGTCCCAAGGTAGACTTTTTAGTACTTGACATTTCAAAAATAAAATTGTTAAAATCGGTTTACAACTTCGAATTTTAGGGGGGTGTTTCCATTGAAAATGGGTCACAGTGTAGATCAAAAAATAAAAATTGGAATAAAAATTATTTTATTTGTCAAATATTGACGAGTGAAGTATTGTTGGATTTACAATGTCACTCTCGATTGGAATGAGTGAAAACATATAGGATATCCCATTTAAAAATCTAAAGTTGGGGTCATTTCCGGCCAAACGGGACGTACAGCAAAGCAAGTAAATATGTCAAAGAATGTAAATTGAACTATAATACACAACCCCCAAATTTCGTTTTTTTTATCTCCAATATTAAGAAAGTTATAGTGCTGAGCCACCTTAGAGAATCACCCGGTATGTTTTCTAATGATCACGTCTTTCAAAATGATGTGGAAGATTGAATAAACTAAAAAATCGTGAAGACACTTAACCTAGACAATGGAAGAAAAAAAAATGCAAAATTATACCGCCGATATCCGAAGAAGAGCCTCACAAGTGAATCAGCTCTCTGAGGCGTCGATCTTCCATCGTCGCTCTTGTTTTCTGAGCTCTGACTCCTGTTCCGGAAAGCTGCTCGTCTATTGGCGGCCGTTAGAGTGGCGACAGGAAACTCGGCAGCACTGTGAGTTCTTCGAGTTACCTTTTTTCTCCTCTTGGAGCTTCTTCCCGTTCTCGCCTGGTAAAATCTCTCGTGACCTATCACTTCCAATTCCTTTTCCGGATCATCTTTCTTGTTTAGAGACTGGTACAGGTTGAACATGACCAAAGATTTTAGGATGAACGTTTTGGCAACCGGGCCTATAATTCTATAAAGATTTGAAGAACTTGAAGGACTAAATTGATACAGTATATTCGTCGAAAATATGTCTCTGAGTCATAGAACGTTTTAGCCAAGTCCCGCAGCATGATTTATGGTTAGGTAGAGAAGGTATGTTTAGCTAACCTTCAAATTTCTACAACATACAGATTGGTTCATTGCATTATTCAGATTTAAAGTATTGTTCACCAATTTTGTTTAATCTGCTCAGGTTTGAATTATTCTCAGGAGTCCCTCAATTTGGGTTTTTCAGTTGGCCTTTTGATGTATATTTCTTTTGTAATCCATTTATCCTCATAAAATTTAATATTCCGGAATATCTATACCTACCTACCTACCTGAGCAACCCATACATTCTAGGCATATTTCCATGTAGAATTATTTCCCAAACAGTTAAATTTCAAATTCCTTTATTGTTATTTGTGTCCCTATCCTTAGGACTCACCTGCTATTATAACCCTTTCCTATCTATAGTTGATCCGGTCCCCTTACCCCTTCCTATAATGATCATTTTGACCCCCCCCCCAACTAGTTAGGAAGAACTTTTGCATTTGCAAAACCTTGTAACAGTACAGTCAGAATAAATCTTGTCTTTTCTACAGTACATCTTGCCAGTTATCTTACCTTTCCACAAGAGTTAATATAATTCTTGTGTGTATTAATCATTCATACTCACGATAAAATAATAGTGGGTCAGAACACTATCTGACCTGAAAAAATCACTCACCACACAAACTAATCGGCTTCGTCAAGAACCTGGGTTTATTTGGTCGAGTTGAATAGGTGTGAGTCACAATAAACCCTTGCGGGTTGCGGTGGACCCACTCACTTCTGACCTAACCTAACCGTATAAATGAACATCCCTGAAAAACATATCAACAGAAAAGTAACTGATGAATCGTATCAAAGAATCTAACGTGTTTCGCTATTTCCAATCCATATAAACAGATATAATAGAATTGTTTTCCGAATTTGCCTTCAAGATTACAATTTCTTTTAGTCACTACTAATATGAATCACAAATATCAATTCATTTCAGCCTTGTAAATAAATATTCACGTAATTTCCCAACAATTATTGTTTTTTTCCCAAAAGTCGTATGTAACTACAGTGAATCATCATTATATAATTAGTACTACCTTTGAATTCATCTAGCAAGAACTGCGCATCTTTGTTTATATTGTTAGTCAGTTGTTGTTGAATATATCTATATATTTCGAGAAATAACTATGGAAAATTAGTCAGACTCGTGCAAGAGTGAATCAAATTACCAAATAGTGATCTGAGAGAAACGTCAGCTTTTGCATTTAGCTTGAAAAATTCCAAAATTAATTTTCCATGCGAAAGTATTCTAAATCAACCGCATTTCTTGATAAAATGTATATCTTTCCTCATGGAATACGATGGATCCAGCGAAGAACTTCACTAAACAATAACAAACAATGTTCGTCCTCTTCAGTGAATGTTTTTCTGTAGTTCTACCCATTTCTTTGAGCACAAAACAAAGAATTATTATAGTTATTTCTAGTTAATTCAAAAATTCAACGAAAGAGTTTATGACTTGTCGTATGTTATACATGGGTCAAACTAGAAGAACATTCGAAACCCGTATAAAAGAACATGGAAACAGCTTCCAAAATAAACTCAACTTCATATCTGTCAACGTCGCGTATTTTCATCCTATGGTTCCAGGGTGTAGGGTATCTCCTACAACTACTCAGTTTGAGAAAATTTTCTCTCTTTCCTGATTATTATTCAGGATTATTGATTTTTCATAACTTTCACGTAGTATTTCAGTAAATTCTATTGCGTATCTGTTTTCTTCCGAAAAACATCGAGAACTGCTTTCAAGACACAACCAAATGTGTTTATTTTACTCATCTTCAACACCCTTATCAAGACGAGTGGAATAAGGGACGATAGACTATTGTCAGTGAAGATTATTTTCGGGTTGGTTGGAAAACATTTTTCAACCGAGGCATTTTTAGTCTCTTCTAGAAGTTCGTATCGATAACTCAAAACCTCTCTGTAGTTACTCTGTAAATTTCTATTCGCGTTTTTGTTAGTCATTGTTTTCTTTTTTTGTTAATGAATGTTTTCGTTGATAAACGCTGTGTAAATAATAATTCACCTATCACCAGTCCCGACAAGAGTTTTGAGAAAATTCTGTGCATGCAGAAAAAGGCTAGGTTGCACCAGATATGGTGCAACCTAGCCTTTTTTAACACATTCAGATTCTGTCAATGAAAACTGAACAGTGCCGATTACTTGCACAGTTGGCGTTCAGAACAAAAATCGCTCTAAGCCGTCGAATTTTTTTCTCAGGGCGTAAAAAATGGAATCAAGTGCTCAAAAACACTTGGAATGTTGACATTGGCATACGATTAATGTTAGGTTAGGTTAGATCAAAAGTGAGTGGGTTTATTCGACCCTCCACACCTATTCAAACTCATCCAAATAAACCCACCTTATTGACGAAGCCGATTAATTTGTATCGTGAGAGGTCAGATGGTAAGAGTCTATTTTAACCAAACTCTGAAAACCTGATTCGGTCCACGGCGGGGCAGGCACAAAATATATGCTCTGCTGTTCCATCATATTCCAAAGATAGGCGACACACACTGTCTTCCGACAGTCACAGTCCTTGCATATGGTGAATCAGACGACAGTGACCTGCAAGGAGGCCTGTTAGACATCGTAGTTCATCCCTACTAAAGTCCAACAACTCTTTGGTTTCAAGCTTCGAAGGGTGAATGAACGCCTCGCAGTGAGCCAATCCTGGAAGATTTTGCCAGAAGTCTTTAAATCTTCTTGCCATCCAGGTGTTCAATATTTGTTTGGCAAAGCCTAAAGCAATGCGAATGACTGGTTCTGGTCCGATGAAGTTGCTTGCAGCACCTTCCTTTGCAACGGAGTCATCAGCCCTATTACCTTTCAGACCAGTATGGCCAAGAATCCATACCAAAGACACTTTGTTGAGTCTTTCTGTTGAGGAGAGTCGTTTTTGGCAATTTGCTACCAATTTAGACGTTGCTCGGTAGGAGCCAAGAACTTCCAACGCCGCTCAACTGTCCGAGAAAATGATGATCGACTTGTGTGTGAGGTTGGATTCTACCAATCTCTCCGCACAATAGCAAAGATTTCCGCTTGGAATACAGTCGCATAGGTCCCTAGGTAGGTTGATAACTCTGTCCTGGGTCTGCAACTGAAAACACCTGCACCGGAGTCTGAGGATGTTTTTGATCCATCTGTGAACCAACAACTATCTGCTCTTGATATTTCCTTCTCCCGGAGGAGAAGGAAATAGTAAGCCGGTAGTCTTGTGTACTTTGCATTAGATTGTGTAATTGGCGATGTGCAATGTATGCAGTGCGATGTATGCAGTGCGATGTATGCACTTCATCTAGCTTCTCTTACCAGAAAAATGTGAAGAGGAGGTAGTTCTAGAAGGATATGCATGGCCTCTGACGATGTGGAACTGATGGCACCACAGATAGCCAGACAAGCCTGTCTCTGTAAATCAGAGAGCTTCGCCTAAGCTGTTTTCTGGAAGAGTTGTAATCGACCTAATATGCACACGTTTCCACGTCACCTATGGAGTATTGTACGCATATTTTCAAAGTGGTGTACCTGGTAGGTCTATTCCACGCTTCTGTTGTGATTCTGTTCAATTTCGAACTATTGAATAATGAAGGATATTGGTAATGGTTAAAAATGATAAAATGATTCACAGTCCTCTAACACTTCTGTTTTCTTGTCGACCAACTTCCAACCCCATTCTTTCGGGCCTAGCGGATAGCCAAGCCACACTTGAACTTGATAACATACCCGTGAAATATGTTGATGAGCGCCGCTGATGTTGGCGGAAGACAAGCTAATTGCACTTTTTTCTTATTTCGAGTATTTTAACGAAACATAAATATCAAAACTTATCTTAGCACGTAGTTCTTTAGGAGCTCCATACATAGAGAGGGGAAAGCGAATTTTGTAAGTGATAACTTCCTGTGGAGTTGGATAACATATTTTCGAAAATTTCAGCCTATTGAACTGAATCTTGTTTTTCAAATATATTGAAAACTGTTTAACCTCTACTGAAAAATGCAGGTGTCGTATCACAGACAGTTATCGCGTGTAAGAATAATACATGATTTTGACGCTTTGCAAAAAGATATAAACGTTTCGATAAATATACTTCCGATTGATGTGGAGCTTTTCCAGGTTCGAAAAAAAAATAGTTTCATTGATCGAAGTTCGAGCAGTGACTGGTACTAGAAAGTCTACATCTCCATCTACAACTATAGTTGTGTTTGTTAAATTGAATTGCTCTTTTGTTGTTTCCAACTTTTTGAATCGTTCTCTCTCGAAAACGGTGGCTCCCAGGAAAAAAAGTATCTTGGTATTTTTTATAGATAATCATCTGGTCAACATTTTTTGTGCCATACAATTTTATTATGGAATTGAACGTTTTGCTTGAAATTGTGAAAAACCCGTTTTTGTGACCTTTGACCCGAGTAAATTTTTTTCTGGTATCGGATCGATGAGAATTTTTTATATTTCATTTGTGATGGTGTTTCAAACAATCCTATCAACTTTGAGCTAGAGGAAAATTTTTGTTCCTTCGGATGCCTAAATTGACCGGATATTGAGTTATTTCATAGCTCCCTCAACAGCAAAAGCTTCCTCACACAATACTTGATCAACTGCTTTCGGACTGAAAAATTTCAAACGAAACCCTATTGATGAATTACAAAACACATTTTTATCGCATCATAAGCGATGTCAATGATATTTCGTTGAAATAAAACTACAGCAAACGGCAAGCAACTTTGATATTTATTTAGAACGCCAATCAGAGCGAGTTACATCACGTTAGAGTAAACAAACGAATATGGCATCTTGTATAATACAAAAGTAATACCCGACGATACTTTTTTTTAATTTTGTTCACGACTTGAGATTGTTTGCTGTGACTGTTTTCTTTTGTGGAGTTATTGAATCGAAAAAGAAAAATAGCGTGAGCCATGGAACTAGGATTTACAAAGGAAAACAGCGGTTATGTGCCTAAAATCGTTCTGTTGATGCTGGGAGAGTTTCTGGCTAACAAAAACTTTTGTTCGGAAAAACTTGAAAATGTTGAAACTTTCATATGATGACAATGATAATCTTTTGAAAATAAATCATAGAAATGGGTCCAAAGCCTTCAAAAAATGCTCGTAGTTTGATATTAGGGCTGATGTTATTGAAATGTTAATAATGGAAATGAAGTTATTATTGACAGTTCAGGGGCCAAGATTTTGAAGTAAAAACAACAGGTTATAGCTATTGGAAATCTATTTGATAATCTTTCTGAACGGAATGTTTCTTTTGTTGACTCTATGCTGTCAACGCAGTGTAATAATGAAAAATAGTATCAAAACAGTTGAAAAAGATATTCAAAATAATTGACTGTGGAAAAGCATTTTTTCAAGGTTCAGTTGAGTCGTGATCGTGATAATAAGAGGATATGGATCAGTTTAGAAACGTATGTATACGGTATTTCAATGAGTACTTACTATATTTGAAATTGAATAAAATAAAGGTTCGTTTGTTTCATGTCATTTTGTGTTGGTTTTGTCTCAAAAATTTGGTTGATGCAATGTTTTCCATTTTGTTCAAATGTATCTAATATGTCTGATGGTTTTTAGAAAATAGTAATATCTAACACCTGGAAAGGAACTCAATCAAATTCGGAACGTCGGCATGGAAACAATTGTTTCGTTTGTTGTTATCCAACCAAACTTTCCTCAGTGAAGGTTCCATATCAGAAATTTTTCATTCCTTCAAAAGACCTATTGATGTGGAATATAATATCGTTCAAATATTCAACACGGCTTCTCTGGGTGGAGCACATCCGAGACGTCAAATTTTCTATGACTCTGGCGCATATATCAGACTCATTTTGACCGAGGACATGCGTTATGTTGATTTCGGACCGCTTTGGTTTGTAGCTCATTCGCCACAAACCACATTCGCTTGTTCACATCACCATCACGTGAGATGATCCTACCCTCAAATCGTTCGTGCAGAATGTCCAATGTGGCATGAACTGTGTGGAACGTAGCATCGTCCTGTCAAAATCTAATATCGTCGATATCCAGATCATCTAGATGCAGCCAGCCCAAAATCCAAATCGAACAGTTTTTTTCGGGATGCATTGGATGCTCACCTCCAGAGATGATTTTTCGATGAAAATTTCGATCAGTTGCCAGTTGCTTACTGAGCGGACATACGTCGTTGTATGTGGTCGTTCACCTTCAGTTACTGGGTCAGGTGAATTTTGTAAAAGTGCAGGCCCAAGTCACGATGCGAAATTTGCTAAGTTCTGGTCTGTTGAAGGGCGAATGCTTGTAAGCGACGCAAAATGGACTTCCCTGGATTTTCCTGCACAATCTCACAGACAGCAGATCTTGAGTTTGGTCGACGTACGGATATTGCTCGATCGTTAACTGATCCAGTCGACTCAAATTCTTCCATCACATTGCGAATAGTCCTGTCGGTAAGACGATTATGGCGGCCGTAAAGTGGGCGAAGCGCGCAGTACATTTCTCTAACAAAATACCCATTTAGATGAAAACAATTTTTTTATTTACAAGTGTTGTTGAATGATACGAGAATATTCTTCCTTGGTAATTTGAAAAAAACAAACAATTTAAAATCAAGAGATTTCAAGCCAAGTTATTTCTCGATGCTTCGATTGGTAGTTTCCACAATCGTCATCAGGTGATGAGTAGACTGATTTTCCCGAGAGATGACTATTTATGGGTCATTCGGGTACTTTCACTCATTTCCACTTCCCTCTCTCCCCTTCACCGTTTCAGCGGGAGATGACTGATTGGCGGAATTTGGTCATTCCTGCCTTGATTATGGGTTTCTATATGTTGCGTGTCTCTATACTAGCTTGGCTGAATACGTTGTTAGACAACATATATGCAACTCCTTTGAATTTCCTTCTTTGAATTTCCTTCTGAACCAGTGTTTCTTCTTTCGAATGATCTCAGCTTGTAACCACTTGATGTTATGTTAATGAGTCCAAACAGCTCTGCTATTACCGATTGGCTGGTTTCCCCTCGCTGTGTATGTTTCTTGTGTTCGGCAATGCGGACTTCCAATGGCCTCTTAGTTTTACCGATATACGATTTTCAGCACTCACAGGGTATCCGGTCAATGCGATTCTTGAAATCGCAGTATGCGTTTTGTAGCCTGGTTGTCTCTAGGTTGCTAGGGATGGTGTTTCCTGATCTGAAGCAGGTTCTGATGTTGTACTTGGACTCAATTCTTCTTATCCTTTCCGACAATCCTCTAATGTAGTGAAGTGGTTGTGACGGCTTCTCTCTCTCTCTCTCTCTCTCTCTTGCGAGGTTAATGCTGTCTTTTAGCCAAAGCCTGTTCCACCTTCACTTTGGAGTACCCAATCCATTGCAGATCATTTTTAATGATGCCTAGTTCCTCCTCCAGACCTTCATTTGTATAACAGAGCTCGAAAGCACGGTCTACAAGAGTCTTGGTGATTTCTCTTTTTGACGATTGATGATGGTTGGATTCGTGGTTCGAATACTGTCCCGTGTGAGTGGGTTTTCGGTATACAGATGTTTTCCACATAGTTTCAGTCCTCTTCACCAATACGCCTAAGAATGGCAATTCATTGTGGACTTGCTTCTTCATTGTGGAAGTGATGGAAGACCTTACGCTGTTGATGTGCTTTTGGAAAGCGTCTAGTTCGGTATTCCCATGGTTCCATATTATGAAGGTGTCGTCAACGTATCTCAACCAGACTCGGGGTTTCCTGCGGGCTTTTTCAATGACCAGAGTTTTGAACCACTCCATATATATGTAGGCTATAACTGTTGAAAGTGGCGATCCCATTGGCAGTCCTTTATCTTGTGTGAATAGTTCTTTTGAGTTGGAAGGAGCATCCTATTGATTCCATAATTACTTCTATAGTTAAGTTCACTATATCTTCCGGTTCTCCGTATTTGGATAGCTTCTTCTGTACGACCTAGAGTGCTTCTTCGACCGAAACATTGGTGTAGAGGCTTTCCACTGAAAAAACAGACTGAGCAAATGACAAATAATTTGACAGATGTAGCTTAAACAAGATGGCCGTTATCAATTGTCGAATATTCAAATGGTCGAGAGGAACCGCTTTTGAAGCATTGTGAGGTTTCTTGTACAGTGCCTGTGCATTTTCACGCTCGCTTCGAATATTTTCTGAACCCACTTCAAATTATTGTTGTTGTTTACTGAAAAAAGAAACGGCGAGGAAGAAAATTGGCAAAACTTATTCTGGATCTATTTTGAGCTTGTTTCACACCATTTGACAAAAAAAAAATTAACAGCTCATTTCTAAATGTGCGGCAGGTGTACCACTTCCCCGTTTATTTCACACTAAAGTTTGGACTCGTGGTCGGGATGTCTTTTGGATTGCTTCTGGAGTAAAATTGGGTCTTGAAAAGTTTCTTTGATTTGTGGAAACGAGGGTCGTGCACGGGAACATTCGTTATAAGAAAGTCGGCGTCTGGAGGAGAATGAATATAGTTTTTTCGGGAGAAATAAATTTATAGTGCCTACTCGAAGCGATATGAAGCTATGATTGGTTGCGAGTTATTTGTGGAAGTAATTATAGCGGGTTGAGTTCAGCTCGATAACCGCTGTTGCTGTTATTTTCGAGTATTTTTTTTCGATACATCAATATCGGAAAATAAATGGCAAATAACTATTTCGTTTCTCTCGGGCAGAAAACATCGGTTTTAGAATAATTTCAATTCAGCTGTTCTGAATTGTTTCGAAATAATTTTTTGTAATTGGATGTTCAAGTGAAAGTAGTTATTCCGAGACGGCTTTTTCTCAGTTCGTGAGAAGAAACTGTTTCTTCGAAAGTTTTTACTTTTCTTGTATAAAGTTGTTTGAAATTATTTTGTACAGTGTTATCTTTTTTTCGTGTGGAACACTATTCCACCTTACCAACATGGTTTTCTAACTAGAAGATTAACTGGAACAAATTCAGCATGTATAACTCAAATAATTAGTGAATACACTGGAAAAGCATTTGAGACAATTGGTCATTATCTACTGTTATCCAAACTCAAAATCAGATTCACTGGCTGAACACATAGAATCGTGTCACCTTGATAGAATACGATATATTGAATATGGAGGTCCAACCATTTTCATACTGCTTCAGGTGTCCCCCTATGACCCAATCTTGGCCCCTTTGTTCCTCATATCCATGATAGATTCTTCATTTATATTGAATTCTGAACAGATGATCATTGTATTTGTAACTTTATCATATAGGTGGACTGTATGATAATATAGGATCGTATAATTGATGAAGTTTTCGATAGAATTTTCTTCAAGACACAAAAAAATTGAAGAGCGAGAGAGATTATGTGGCTGTGGTTATCACCTGAGTGTATGTCGGCTCTTGTAGCGGCTCGAAGAGACTCCTGGTTCCAGGATGATGAGCATGAGAACCATTTGGATCACACAACACTAGCTGGCCAGCATTTTCATGATGAGCGTTAATTAGCCGTTTCTGACAAACTATTTAACGGATCAACCTGAAAATTTCACAGTATGCATAAATCAATATGACCTACATGCCTAAAAT
>WOGR01010719.1:0-10817 GCA_015342045.1 Leptinotarsa lineolata
TAAATATTATTCATGATTTATTGATTTTAGTTTTTGATTCCATATTGAAAATTTTAGTGCCTCAACGAATTCATTTTCGAACAATAATGGAAAAAAATAAAAATTTGTTAAAAATATGAAAATTTCTAAAAAACATTTTGATATTTATATTGTTGCCTTACCTACTTGAAGTGATAGACTTCGTGATATTTTTCTAGGTTTACTCATAGTATTATGAAGTAGTTGAATATTTCATTATTATTAAACAATATGAATAGAGGCCCCGCTGATGTTCACATTTTTCAATCACATTTCTATCTTAAATATCATTCTGATAGAAGTAGGAATCAATTTCTTCAGTTGATGGACATTCAATTAAAGTTAAAGGAAGTGAAATTACACATCAAACTGAAACTTACTTGTAAGATTTAAACATTTACAAAGTACTTTTATACAATTAGACCCTCTACAATAGTAAATTTTCATTTTTTGTGTTATCTCACAGTAAAATTCACACATCATTGAAATTTCAATAGGATAATTCCATGAAAACTCACGTAATTTTACGACAAGTATTACGAATGTAATAGTATATTCATATAAACTATCATGTAATGAAATTTACATTAAGTGTGTATTATACTGTACATAATATACCGTAGGCAACTAATTTCCAACGTTTTTTATGTAATTTTACTTTTTTTTTTTGCTAAGAATATTACCACTTTTTGAACACAAATTTTATCACGTGTGTGATATTATACTTATACCTCCATTGCCCAAGATTGTTGATTGTCAACAAATTGTTGTGGTTCGTGAGCGAGTGTTTTTAAAATATATTTCGTTTTTATATCTAGTTTGATAAATATGATCATTACAATCAATGTTTTCTTCATTTTCAACAAGATGAATTCACAATTCTGTGGAAATCAAATGTTTTATATTTTTTATGAAGAAGATCAGATAGATCAGACCATATTGGGTAAGTGAAATTGAAAATCATCGTGTTATAGTTCAATAATAATTTTAATGATATAAAAAAAAACTTGACAATTTCTTCATTTATCTGACAAGAAATGATTCAAATAATATTTATATTTTTGTAGAATTAGTTCTGAAAAAGCCTTGACAGAACAAGTCAGTATAGAATGAGTTTGAAACAAACAATATTCCACATCGATATTACATTTTTTCATTTTGTTCATCATGTTTATTATCCTTTTTAAGCCAGCAGATCTGGATTTCGTTCCGACTTCTGGGTATATTTTTAGAAATACCTTTGCACGGATTCCATAGTTGAGGATATGTTTACAGAGATACTTTGAATTCAAATAAAGTAAAGGGAGAATGCCACTTAGAGTGCGTCAGTGAAGTAGTAAATCTATGTTGGCTCATCGATTCTTTCTCGTAAAACACGAAAATTTTGTTGTTACCTGAAACAGATTACTAATACCGAGCTCTGAAAAATATTTAGATAAAAATAGGTATGAAATTCAAAAAATGAGAACGCTAATTGGTGAAAGAAACAAATTATCGTGGCCAGAAATGAAAATGAATTAATTAATGAGTTTAACAATGATTGCTCTGATTTCTATATACGAAAAATTTATATTTATTATACGTTGTTATTTGTGTCCCACAACCTTGCCGTATACTGACAAATGATTTCTTTGGCATATTCAATAGATTCAAAAGAACACAATGAATTAAAATATGTTTCTCGTTGCTTCTGGTATCATGAAAGTGAAAATGGCAAATAATGCATATGATAACTGTGGAAATAAAACTAGGGTACTTACAGTCATAACACGTTATCACACCACAATAAACTAAAAAAAACACTTGTGCGACGACAACAGGACAACTTTTTATCCGCAGTTTCTTGCAAAATTGCGGCGAACGCGTAAATCACGAGACGAGCGCATTCAGACACCTGTCGATTCTAGTGTAACACGTAAATTTATAAAAAAAGCATCAAATTATACAGATATCATGAATAAGCACAATGTAAAATGAAAATTACTAGATTAAACTAATATTTAATGGTATTCTTCCTTTTTTTTTCTGAATATCGAAAAAAAATGGAAATTTCTGGTGATTTCGTAGATACACATAATTTTTATGTTGGATGATAAAGTTCATAAAATATTAGTGAATATAACATTATTAAATATTAAAAATGTAATGTAATAATACAATAAATAGTAAAAACGAATAAGATAATAGTGGTTTTTCTTCATTTCTCCAGGTTTATACAAATAAACATAGAAATGCGTCAGATACGTGATAAAAATACGCATTACAAATGTCCTTATGATATACTAACAATAAATTAAAATTAACAATAAAAAGAGAAGAAAAAACGAATTGCTCACACATACAGAATAAAAGGCACATTAGAAACTACATTGGATATAATAAAAGTATGTTGTGTATATAGATCGATTAGTGTAGATTAAAGTACTCGTTAGTAGAATAAAATGGATATTTGAGTAAAAAGGATTTTGCCTCATTTTTTGAATGAATTCAGACTTGTGAGGTTCCTAATATCGATAGAAATATTATTATATAATTTTATTGACATAATGTGAGGATCTCTTGAAATAATAGATGTGAGTGATGAAGTGGAATCGACATCATCTGATTTTCGCGAAGATTATATCCTGTAGCTCGACTCAAATCTTTTTTGCTTGTGAAGTTTTCATTGTGTTACTTCACATAAGATAGACAGGTCAGTATATATAATTAAATAACTGTAAGAATTTTAAGATTTGATTGATTCTGGTTGAATTTCCATAGCAAATGATGCAATAATTGAGGGTGGAGTGAACATATGCATAGTAGTAATTGAGTAAGATATTCAGAGGAACAGTTTTTCCAAGATTCCATAGAAAATAACGGTGTTTTGATATCTTGTCAGTTATATAGTCTACGTGATGCCCCCAAGTGAGGTGTGAGTCGATTTGTACCCCAAGAAATTTAATGACTTCTATTGAAGTATGATCGTATCTTACTAGAACACTATAATCGATATTTTTTGGAGTGGATACAATGAATGCTATACGTTTTAGAGTTATTTAGAACAAGGTAATTTCTGGAGCAGTAGGATTTCATGTTACCAACTAAATTTTTGGCTTTTTCTGAGAGTACAATTTTATCATCAGCGTGCACACCAAAAGAGGTGTCATCAGCAAATTGTGTTGTGAAAGTATTTCTGTTTATAGTAGGTACATGGATCATTGACGAATAACATAAATGATGTTGGTCCCAGAACACTTCTCTGAGGGACACCGGTGGTAACAACAAGAGGATCAGAATAATGCTCATTCGATTTTACAGTCAATTTAACACGTTCTGTACTGTTTTGGAGATATGTTTTAATCCAACTATATGCGGAGCCTCGCACGCCATGGTCGTATAGCTTACTGAGAAGTAAATCATGATCAACCGTGTCGAAGGTCCTAGTAAGATCAAAGCTTAAGTTCAAGGTTTTATTATCAGTGTCAATATTTTTAAGAATATAATTATACAAGGAGAGGACTGCGTCCTCAGTAGCTAATCCGTGTTGAAAACCGAATTGATATTTATTGAGAACCTGTGCATGAAGTCAGAAAGACGTCTGATAATAGGGCTATGCCTCTGTAATTATTAACGGCTTTTTTTTATGTATTGGGACCAGAGCAGCATCTTTTAGCGAGAAAGAAAAATGCCCTCTACGAAAGATGAGTAAGAGGTGTTAAGATGTAGTCTGCAACTTCATTAAAGAGGGAGCATGGAACTTCATCAAGACCCTAAGAGTGTTTTTGGGCATTTGATTTCAGTTATCATGTAGCTCATCAATAGGACTTAAGAATTTATTTTGATATCATTGTGAGGCTCTCCAATTGGACGGCCATGTTCCATCAGGTCTTTTACAGAGTTTATAAAAAAATCATTAAAGGTTTGAGCTATTTCCTTAAGTTCTATTATGCGATGATTGTCGCCATTGATAATTTCCATATTTTTTGCAGCTTTGGGTTTTTGCCAGTGTTCTCATCAGTTATTGACCACGCAGCTTTTGATTTATTTTGAGATGATGCGAACCTGTTTTCGTAATCTTTCTTTGCCTGGCAAATTTTTGCATGGTGGCAATTGAGTAACAGTTTATATGGTTGAAGAACGTCATCATTGTCTCGATTCGTTTTGCAAATAAAATAAGCCTCTCTCAAGAACTTGCCTTCATTACTAAAACTTTCTGTGATCCAGGGTCTGTGCATTTTTTTTTCATTTCGCTTCCTGTTTAGTTTTAGAGAAAAAGCAATATTAAACAGTTCCAAATAATATAATAGAAAATGTCTCATCGCAGTTTAGATCCGCTCAGTGAATAAATTCCCAAGATTCATAAGATAAAAGATATTTGAAGTAATCTTTATCACTGGGACTAAAAACCCTGTGATAAGAGTATTTAGTACCTTGTCTATCAGAAGTTTCTAATTGTGTAGAAACACTCTGTAAAGGGTGATCTGAAAAAATCGACATGAATTACTTTACTACTCATGTCAGTATCGATATTCGTGAAGATATTATCAATAACAGTACTGCTATTTTTACTAATTCTAGTGAATTCGGACATGTACTTGTACAGCCCCGTAACATGAAAAAGGGTTACAAAGTGTTCTGGCATGTATGCTTCAGTGTTGAATCAGAAAGTGTTCCATGTTTTCGAAAAATATCTTTGGATGACTGGATGGAGCTCTATAAAAGCAACCCATATCAAATTTAATACTGTGAGCACTTATTTGAATGAGGGAAAACTCGAATATTTCCTCAGATTTTTTTATGTTACAAGGCATTACTGAAAAATCATAAGTGTCCTTCACGAATATAGCTACTCCACCCCCCATAATGATCTTCCTGCTGAAATAGTCAGCAAGGGTATGAGAATCAAGAGAAACTTGCAAAATTTCAAATGTTTTACACCACGTTTCAGTTAGGAAAATTATATCAGGAAAATTAAGAGTTTCTAACAGAAATAAGTTTTTCCACTTTGTCTCGCAGACTGCATATGTTCGAGTAGACAATGTTTAGGGTGGTTGTTCAGGTGTGCGTTTGAGGTGGGTTGTCGACGATCACTACATCACCTGCATTCTGTTCGTTTATATTGGAAGGTTTAGTCTCCTGAATCAGAGAAGTAAGCTTTTTCATGCTATGTTTAGTTTATGTTTTGGTGCTAGCGATAGCAGAGCCTTATCAGCTATCACGCAGTTTTTATATTTGTTGGTAGAGATCACTGTATCGACCGTCTTATTTTGATTTATGGTTAGATTTTTCAATAAAAATATAATCTCTTCCTGATCATGAAGCCTTTTTGCCATTTGATCATTTAGTTTTTCGGTCAAAAAGAGCTCTCGTCCAATCTGCTTACTTTTTATAATGTTGAACTGCAACTGGTGTTTATCAGGATCTGATGCATCAATTGAAGTAACATTTTCACAGCTTACACATTTCACATTGATTTTCACAAGCTGTTGTAGTATTGGATTTTCAGAAGCACTCTCGGGAAGAGCTTTTAAGACTAATACATCTTGACGACATGTTTGTACCAATCATGATGATACACCCAAGACAATTATGGATACTAACATACAAAACGCCGCGCCGTGAAGAAACTTGGTTTGAAATCTTCTTAAATTTATTCTTTGATTTTTATTTTTATTCTTTTTATTTTTTTACTCTGTGGTCATTTTCATTTTGTATCTTGATTATTTTATTCGTTTTGTATTTTCATTTCACGTTTTATTGTTTAGTACAATTGATATTTTTGCTATTCATTATGATTTTATATGTTCTTCCAAAGATTTCGAATCATACTAGAATCATATCAGACAATAGAAGTCCGAACTACTAAAGTTGTCTATTTATGTGGTCTCGGTAGTGTAGAGGTTAGCACATTCGCCTTTCAAGCGGAAGACCGGGATTCGATTCCCCGCCGGGCCACCGTACTGGGTAATCGCACGTTAAAAGGTAAGGCCTCGTTAATCCATTGCTCGCACAAGTTTCGACTTCTGAGGGTTGACGTTCGTCAACTGGTTAACGGGACGAACAACAACAAACAACAACATTAAAATTACTATTCTTGACGTCATGTAAGGCCAGCCTGATTATCGATAGCAAATATTTATTGAACTGTAATTTAATGAAAATGTGCTAGGCATCGCACGTTAAAAGATAAATCATCATTAATCGTTAGTTTCGACTTTTGGTGGTTGTCGGAAGAAAAACACAAAACCCGTTGGTATGAAGCGGTAAAGAAAGCGAAAAAGAAGGTGGAGAAATACGAGTTAGGATACTGCAAAATGGAAGGGAGAGAATTTCAACATTGTGACAGTAATAATAATTATATAACGATAAGGTAACGAAAACGTGGAAATATACAGAAAAATTTCAAATCGGATACGCAGGATAATAAACAAATATTCGAATACAGAAGGCAAAAAGAGGAGAAAGTGATAACAGAAAGATCAGCAAGATCAAGGGGAAAATACAAAAAATATTTGGATAAGTATTCGAAGCAGAAACAGTCAGCAAGATAGAAGAGACCGATCAAGCAAAACATGGATGAAAGAAAACTCATATTCTGCAAGGGCAGAAAAAGCGTTAAAAGATAGTAATTTATAAATTAATAAGAAATTATTAATAATTCAGAAATATTTTTATTGAAACCTGAAAAAGTAATTTTTATCATCGAATTAAAGCAGTAGTATTGAGCTCACATCGTTTCAAATTATTTGACATGTAATATCTGGGTTTGTGCAAAAATTTCGAAACTATATTTATTGATTTTCAAATGATCGTATTGATGATATTTTTTCATTTCTTTCATTTTTCTCCTTTGCCCTGATTCCTTCATATTATTATCATAATTATTATACTTAGTTGTGTCAATTGTTGCAATAATCTGTATATGAAAGGGTGTTAAGCTAATACTTTCATAACACCTGGTGTATTGTATACCAGTACTTCCACCACTGAAAACAATAGAAATAAATTTTGCCATCTGTAAAAGACTAACAACCTTAATTGTGTCGGTACACTATTGTTTAGGGCGGCTCACGTAAAAAGATTTCTCAATGTTTTCATTGTCGACCACCCAATTGTTTAAGGTGAAATCCTCAATTGTCTCACAACGGCCACCGAAGAGAGAGAACATGGAGTTTTCTACGTTTGGAATACTAATGCTTTCACCTGTGGTGCAGTGCAATAGAACTGGTAGTCAAAGTCACAGTGTTTTCATAAGATTAGGAAGACGATGTTAAATTTATATTAAGTTGTATACTATCTAGATTTTTCTAATGCGACGGTAATTATTACTCATTCAGTTCAAAAATGAAGAGGGGAACAATAGAATCAATCAGTGGATGAATTGTTATCCAAACTGGTGGACAGGTAGACGTTGTTCGTGGCTCGCTAGAACACCTAATATAACGCCCTTTGATTTTTATGTAGATTCGTAAGATTCCCACAATTTTTGTATAAAGATGGAGAAGTAGAAAGCCAAAACCTTTCTTTGAAAAAAATAATGTATTCTAAAAAGATATCCCTTGCATGTGTGAATGTGCTCTGTGAGTTACAGTTAGTGACCAGACTTTACTACCATATACCAACAAAATCAAATTCGGTGGGTGATGAGACCTCTTTAATTCAATCAATGAGTACGAGATAAAAATCTGAATTTGAGAAGTCTCTTATCGAGGCTTTGAAATCGACAATGTCATCAAGGGAATCTCTGATGCCATTATCTACTCAATTACTAGAAAAATCGCTGAAAAATTCAATTCCTATGATGCCAAAATAGCATCTTTGGAGGCTGAGATTCAACTGTTGAAATCTCATAACAATGATCAACCAACAAATGATTCATCAGGAGTTACCCAGAAGAAACTAGAACAAAAAGTGGACTCTCTAGAGCAGCAACCAAAAAAGAAAAACATTCGACTGGTAGGCATCAAGGAATATGATAATGAAACTGTTGTCTCAGGTCAGAGAAATTTTTGTTAATAAACTAAAAGTACGGATTGATGATGAAATTGTTGGTGCATACAGGGTTGGCAAAAATCATAATGGCCGCTCTCGTCATGTAGTGGTTACTTTCAATGAAGCGGACATGAAAAATATCATTTATAGAAAGAAGTTACTGAAGGGGTCCGGAATTGTAATGAAAGAAGACCTCATGGTAGAGAGACTGAAACTGGTTAAGGAGGCATCAGATGAATATGAATTCAAAAATATGTGGACTTTTGAGGGGTAATTTTCATCAATACTGAAAATGGTGTGAAAAAAACATCTAATGCATAGAAAATGTATATCATTCAGTAGGTGTCACATTTGGTCACTTAAACATTCAATCGTTAGTTCTTAAGTTCAATGAATTGATCAATTGTAAAGATCATCATGACTTTGATATTCTCGCAATACCTTAGACATGAGTGAATATCAGTGTTGACGCAAATAGACTAGCAATGGACAATTATGTGCTCATAAGGAAGAATCTTGATACTTCAATATCAAAAAATTAGTGTTTCAGATGAAATAGAACAATTATTTTTAAGTTTCGTACAAAGGATTAAATTTTGTGATAGGTGTTACATACAAGCCACCTGACTTATCATATAAATATTATATTGACTCGTTAGAGTCAAGTTTTACTCATGTAATGTCATATTCCGAAAATGTTATATGCGTTGGAGACGTGAGTGTTAATTTCTCCAATAAGAATTCTTCATCATTGAAGTAGTTCAATTCATTACTTTCCTCTATTGAAATGAATCAACTTGTTAGTGAGGCAACACATATAAGTCCTACATCTCATTCTCTCATTGATGTAATTCCATGTAATAATGACACTTTAATCGACTCGACTGTTATATATGAATCTGATTTTTCTTGTCACGAATATATAGGTTGAACAATCAATTGTGAAAAACCCAAACTTGAACCAAAACTGCTTACTACCAGAGACTGAAAAATTTTGATGAACAGTAATTTCTAAATGACTTTCTGGAGTCCTAATATTTTTTATATTAATGATATTGATGATAAAGTGCAAACTTAAGCCGGAATACTTCTCAACCTTCACAATAAACACTTCACTCTAAAAATTATCAGAATTACAAAAAAACTCACCCTGGTTGACAGTTGAAGTGAAAAATCTAATGAAAGAGAAAGATAAAGCAAAAGCAAGACATAGAAAAAGAAGAACACAAGAAAGCTGGGAGGAATACAAGCATTTAAGGAATATAACAAATCATGTCATTACTAGAGAAGAACGAAAATATTTTCGAACAATTTTTTACAACACCTATAGAGACATTTGAAATTGCTGAATATATCAGAAAACCATAAGCTAATATTTCACAAAAATTTAAAGACCATAACATCATTATTGATCATTTTTTAAATAATATTCCAAATATTGATGCCAATAATTCTATGAGAATAATAGAATATGTGAGAATGAATTTCGTTTTCAACTTGTTGATGAATCAATTGTTCTGGAAACTCTAAAATAATTAAAAATAGTTCCCCGGGTTTCGATAATCTGAGTAACTTTTATAAAAATTTGCTGTCCATATATTTCTACCATATCTCGTTCACATTTTCAACTGCATAATATTATCATCAAAATTTCCTAATTCCTGGAAACATGCGCGTATAACCCCAATTCAGAAAACTAACGCCCCACAAGATCTCTCGGACTTGAGACCTATTAGTATTTTATCGGCTATTGGAAAAATTATAGCAGAACAATTCAGCCAATTCATTAATGATAATCACATTTTGCCACAAATTCAATCAGGTTTCAGAGCAGGGCATAGTTCGACCACTGCACTTCTTCGTGTTACTGATAACATGTTTCGGGCAATTGATAATTCAGAATGTACAGCCTTGATTATGCTTGACTTTAGCAAAGCCTTCGATATTGTTCGACATAATACACTACTACTAACTATTCTAAAATCAAGTGGTGTTTGTGAAGACTCGCTCCAACTACTCTTACCTCACAGATCGATGACAAAGCTTGAAACTGAGAGACTGGTGTACCACAGGGTCCTGTCTTAGTACCACTTCTATTCCCAATACACACAAGCTAGTTTGGAAAGTATGTTAGTCATTGTAAAATATATACATGTACGCTGATGATATTCAAATGTACCACAAGTTTCCCATAGACGGTCTGAATAACGCAGCAGTGACTGTGAATAATGACAACATTGCTAAAGTTGCTAGTCAGCATTTCTTTAGGTTGAATGCGTAAAAAACTGTAGCCTTGGTTTTCGGTAACAAATCCAATCAGATAGTCGCAAAGAGTAACCTACAGATAATCATTAATGATGAAGTCATCAGGATTTCTGATAATGCAATAAATCTAGGCTTGATCTCAGATGACTCTTTGAGATTTCAGGAAAATGTCAAATATGAATTTCATCAGTTCGGACTTCCATTGTCTAATATTATGTAAAATGATTTGAAATCCCTGAAATAAATAATACAATTGAAATTTAAAAGACTAGCTAAAAATGGCAAATATTTAAGCAAAAAAAAACCTGAAAAGAATTCACAGTGAAATAAAATAAAATAAAATACGAGTGAAAAAATTGAATGAATAAAAATAAAAATAAATTAATATAATTAAAAGTTGAGTGATTTCAAACCACGTTACATCACGACGTTTCGATTGTTAGTATCTACAATCGTCTTCGGGTGATGACTGGACTAATTCCTCCGAGAGTTGACTATTTATGTGTCTTCGAGTACTTTCACTTGACCCATCCTTTCACCTATCACCTATCTCCTCTCTT
>WOGR01010720.1:0-10816 GCA_015342045.1 Leptinotarsa lineolata
AACGAAGACACTAAGGCTATGGCTACATTTGCGTTTTATATAGACAAGATCACAGATATTGGCAAAGCCTAAGTGTTACGATAACCTATGTGTACTGTAAAATATTGTAATATACCCCCCTCAAAGTGCTGAAAATCTGTAATGACTGAAAGAACAAGAAATGAGCTTCAGGAACAATTAACAAGGCAATGCCCAGAACTCCGAAGTACCCTTGCCATGGTTTTGAAGTAATAGGCTAATGTTGGTTCCAAGCAGAATGGCAGAATGTAAATAATAAAACTCTACTTTTTAAAGCTCTTCAAAAATCATTGATTTCACAGTATGATCTAGCCAACTAAATGATTAAAGAAAACCAGTAGTACAAATTTCAATAGGCTGGAAAGAGATGAATCTGTAGAAGGTATATTGAAGGATTATCATTTTTCTTGAAATCGACAACTGAAATGTAGATTGTAAAACTGGAATCTGCAAATTTTGTTTTAAATAGGGAAATCAAAAAAAAACTACAAAATAAACATGTGAATATCAAAAGTTCTATTCCGATATTCGTTTTTCACCAGTACAGTATTTTGAGAGGTTCAATAAGTAGATCAAATTATGTTCAAGTGTAAGGCACATTTAAGATTTCACTCATTTACCTGCATTTAATTGAAAGTTTCAGCACTTTGAAAATGGAACAAAGATGATATATGTGTAAAAAAATGGTTTAAAATATATTTTTTGTTGTTTAATAACAGTATTTTATTCTTCACTTTTTCTTTTCATTAACTGAGGCATAGAATCAAATTATAATTCGCAACAAATGTATTCACTTTGAGAAATACTCTTTTTTCTCTTCCGAGATCTATGAGTGGTGCAATATGCGTTTTCACAAACATTTTTTATCAATTGTTTTCGAACGAGTAATATATATTCGAGTATCCAATCACATGGACTCGGTTATAATCGACCAACAGCACGGCTTTATTCGTAATAAATCTACCATTACCAATTTATGCGCATTTACTAACTTTGTTACGAATGGAATAAAAAACTGCTATCAAATAGATGTTATATACACTGACTTGGCCAAGGCATTCGAGTTAACCATGAGGTGTTGATCCTGAAATTAAAAGCATTCGGTTTCTCAAACAACAAACTTGATTTCTTTCACTGCTATCTATCCAACAGAAAACAGTTCGTCGAGTTCAACAACGTATCTTCGTTCGAATTCACCGCTACTTTAGGAGTTCCGCAAGGCTCGATTTTGGGACCTCCGTTTCGTGTTATTTGTTAATGACGTTTCTCGGTATATCAGGTATTCTCAATTTCTCCTACATACCGATGATCTCAAGCTTTTTAGAAGAATCGAAAGCGAAAAAAATTCTGTTATGCTTCAAGATCTCAATAATCTCTAATCTCAATGAAGCTATATGCAAAATAATGAGTTTCACACGAAAGAAGTCACCCACTATCAAAGACTCTTTCAGGAATTACACCAATTTACAGATAATCGATGAGATGAATGATATCGGGATCATTTTCGCTGGTGTGTTCAGTTTCTCTCGGCACATTGAATATTTACTATCTGAATGTTATAGAAAAATGAGCGTTATCTCAAGATCTAGCAATGAATTCAATCACGATACTTGTTTGTTACTCTTTAAATCCGATGTTCGTTCTAGGCTGGAATCCGGTTGTGTCATTTGGAATCCAAAGATCTTTTTATATCCTGATACTATAGAAAAAATCCAGAAACGATTATTAAAATTATTCTTCTTCAGAAAACACAACGTTTGGCCTTTATTTATATCGTATTCCAGCAAACAGACCTTTCCAGAATACGTAGAACAGAGTTGGAAAATATATAAAAAAAGATAAACAGGTAAGTATATTTCATGCGTCACTTGTGAGCAGCTTTGAAAGATGCGCAAACGTTAGTGCAAGAGAAAAAGGAAAAGAGAGAGCACACCAGACTGTCAATTGTCAGTGAATCACGGCGGGAAATATTGACGACCAATAAGATTCATTTTTTGGCCACAAGTGACGCGCGCAACTTTTACCTGCACAGGATATTCTGGAAAGGTCTATTACAAGAATTTAATATGCAATCATTGAAAGACCGCCGTGAGTTCTCGGAAGGGGTACAGCGGAGGAGAATTCGAGCGGGCCATACGTCCCAGGAGAGACAACTCCAAAGCAACCCCAACCAGGCCAGTCACAGACCGGATCCGAAGAATCTTAGTGAAACACGATGTAAAACCAATGTTTAGGCCAACGAAAACCATCAGCAAAGGACCCTAGAGAACCTCTAGCAACGCCAGGGGTATACCGGATTCCGTGTAGCTGCGGGTCGCTCTACATTGGAACCACGAAACGAAGTATAGGAACCAGTCTTTCCGAACACAAAAGAGGGCATGTTCGGCTGTAGCCGAACGAAGAAGGTACCCACATTATCTCATTCGAAGACACAGTGATACTCGACAGTACCCAAAACTACTACCCAAGAATATATAGAGAGGAAATAGATATCCAAAAACATAGAGATAATTTCAATAAAAAAGAGGAGACAATGAATATCAAAAAAGCTGGCTATCTATCCTAAGAGGTAAACAAACACGAACAGGTAATAAAATGAAGAACAATATAAATAGAGCGACCAGTACTGAAATAGTAGAGCGACCAGTACTGAAATAGTAGTTGATGGGGTGGATACGATAGGAACAAGAACCCGAGTTTCAACACCGCCTTTGAAAATGTCTACCGCAGCAGTAGACGAAACGTCAGACATATAAACCTACAGACCACGGCCAAAAAACCCGGAAAATAGCTTTCATACAGTTATCTCCGGCCGTGAAAGTTTACATTCTTCGATGCAGGACACCTCATTAAAACACACTGGGAACAAGTGACTGACTGAATCCTCACAATGGTACAATTTTATATATCCCCTCTAAAGTTCACTGTACGTTCGTGTACCTGTTTCAAGCCAGTTTGAAATCACAACTGAGTGTTGCCCATTCTTGTATTTAGATAGCTAGCCGTACTGATGAGACCTATGAGCTAGAAACACGTGGATGCATTTTTGAGTGTTGTACCAATTAATTTTCTTCGTTTTCTGAGGTAATTAGGAAAGGGGCTTTCATTGACAAGGTCAGTGAAACATTTTCAAATATATTACACCTGAAAATCTCTACTGATATCTTTATCTTTTTTCAAGATAGAAAATGAAGTGCGAAAGTAGCCTTCCTGAATTAGAGTAAAGGAAGGATATAACATGTTTCTAATTAATCAAATGTGTGATTGATGTTTCTATATTCTTCCAGTATCGCAACTGAAAGTTGATTACATTTTCTATGACATTCATTCATTGCATTGTTTTCAATTCAACTTCATCAAACAAATATTTGTTCAAGTGGTGGCAACAACAACTGTTCTTAGGAATACGCCTTCTGTGGAATTGACAGAAAACTCAAACCACTAATATCAAAGATGAAAGAGGTCACACAGGCAGTTCCAAAGCTTTTTGGGTTCTGGTATCAACTAAATAGGCGTAGTTCATAATAGAAATATGAAAAATTTAGTTAGTACTCGGGCAGCAATTGAATAGGGACCTCTGATTATTGATTTTTAATTAAAATTAATGTTTTGTCACTGAGTTTCCGTAGATTGATGAAGTAAATATTTACTTGGTAGAATCCCAAAGTGAAAAAGTTATATAATTTCCTTTAAGAAAATATAATAAGCACATCATGACTAGGATATGGAATCACTTCTGTAAATGCCATTTTACAATATGAATATCTGACTTATGTAACAGTTATATATATAATAGCCTTTGAATAGCATCAACACCTATGACATTTTCATTTTCTAAGTTTTTTCAATATTAAAATATGTCATCGAACATGGAACGATTTCAAGAAAATGACTAATGTGTTAGAACATTTTTTCTGAATATCTACCAGACACGGTTACCTAAATTTCTTTATAATTTTTTAGAGTCACTCACTCAGCGCCAATTGTATCTCCGAAAAACTTTTTCCTTTGGTTTCCGGCACGAAAATGTACACGAAAAATACTCCAATCAAAGAAGCAAAACTGAAGATGTAGAAACTGCTGTCCTTTCCTATCAAATCAGAAAGTTGTAGAAAAAATTTAGTGAGTATGAACGCCAAAAACCAGTTGATGGTACCGGCAGACGAACTGGTGATGCTCTTTATCTCCGTAGGAAACAGTTCAGAGGAAATTACCCATGGAATAGGACCCAAACCGAGAGAGAAGGCTACCATAAAAATACACAGCGCTCCTAGTGGCATGAACCAGAGTTTTCCCAGGATAGTTTCATCTACATCTGCTCGGAATTTGAGAGTGAAAAAGACGGCTAATAAGAATGTAGTGATTGTGACAAACAGTGTGGAAACGAAAAGCAGAATTCGCCGACCAATTCTGTCAATTACTAGGGATGCAGCGAAAGTTGCCACCGCTTGAAAAGCTCCGACAATAATAGAGGCAGTTTTCGGATCTATATTAACGCCTGAAGACTTAAAAATATCGCTAGTATACAAAATGACAGCATTCACACCACTAAACTGCTGGAAAAACATCAGAGATGACGTTACAACTAAAGCCTTTACAACGGACTTTTGAGTGAAGGTTTCATATAGCGAAACAGCTGTTTGGGTACTCTCTTTCAAAAAACTTTCAATCTCGTTGATTTCTGTGTCTATTTTGTAGGTTGGGCCACGAAGTTTCGATAAAGCCGACCTTGCCTCGTTGTAACGTCCTATCTTTAACAAAAATATCGGCGATTCTGGTTGGAATACAAACAGAATGATGAAGATGAAAGGTATGCAGGCACACCAGATTGTAAAGTGTATTGGGTTCAGGAATTTTCCGAAAATGTAAGCTAGGAGTATACCTATTGTTACCATCAGCTGAAAAAAACTTCCCAAAGTGCCTCTCAGACTCTTGTGAGCGATCTCGCTAGTGTATAATGGGGCTGCAATGCAGCAAGCCCCTGCTGCTAAACCAGTAATTAAACGGCCACAATATAACATTAATACGTTATCCGCAAATATCAATAGTAACCACCCAACGGTGAAGGGAATAAATAATGACAAAAGGGTTTTTTTACGTCCAATAATGTCACAGATGAATCCGGTAGGAATGCACATGGCCATTCCACCAAGAGTAGCAAATGAACCGGTCCATCCTATTTGGTTGCTGTTCAGTGAAATATTGTGATATTTACCGGCTTGAAGGTCATCCAGAATCGGGGAAGTCCATCCAAGTACAGTACCAGCTGCTAGAGCTGAGAAAGTGGCTGAAACAAAGAAAAATTATTTTAAGCTTATGTGACTGTGAGCTGTTAAAGTTATGTCTGCTACAAGCTGTAAGTAAAGGCGATGACATCGCCTCTCAAGAAGGCGCCATCTGTGATAACGTCCAAAGCTGCCTGTTGCAAAGCCAAACTTCGAAATCGACCGCCAAACGAGATTCATTCTCGTGTTCAAGTACAAGGCAACTAGAGCCCAAAAACAACAAAGAATTCGTGATCCAACACCAGAAAGTGCCGTTTCGATCCGTCAAGGTTTCATCAGTGATGCTAGTAAGAACCACGTATGCATTGTTAGACAGTTCTTGAAGGAAAATCCTAAGTTAAGGCGATGACATCTCTCCTTACCAAGACGCCGTCTATGGGAAGAATATAAGATTTATTGTTGGTTTATTAGACCACTCTCAAATAACAAAAGTTATTTTCTTTATTCTATATTCAACTTCTGAAACCATTTGAAACATTTTTAGTGATTCCAGAAGCTCATAGTCAAGCAATTAATTTTATCAAATGCTGCATGTATAGAATCAACTTGCAATTTGTTATCTAAGGCTTTAGTGATGTAATTCTGATAAAATAATAGGTGCTTTATTGTTGATTTTTTCTGGATTAATCAATGCTGTTCACTAATGAATATGTTTATAAATTTCCAATTTATTAATGGAATTATAAGAGTAATTGTTTAACGTGGATGTGGGATAATTTGATATAAAAATAAAGCAATATTTCAAAACGTTGTATCTAAGGTGATATGTAAATATAGCTGTTTATGATTGGGGTTGAAAAGAAGTGAAAAAACTTTTAAATAGTTCAACGCTTCTCTTCATTTTGTACATCTGTTGTTTAATTCAACAATTTTTAATACTCCTGATTTGTGTATATTGAGACATATACATATGCAGTGTGTAGTAAGTACCAAATATATAAGTAATAAATCCAAAAAAGCACTGCTCCCAAGTTGAAGTAATTAGACCAATTATATGAGCAATTCAAAATCAAATAATTGTTCTTATCATCCTAGGATTGAATTCAGTAATAAAAAGGAACATTTTTGTTACCCACTTTGCTAGCAACTCAATATGTATAAGATGAGGAAATCGGTGACATGTATGAAATGAAAAATCTCTCAATTACATTTTTCCATAGTAGCAGGCTTTATAATTCAACAACAGTATAAATAAAATGTTCCACATTCATTTATCTGTTGGACGTTGTATCAAATTTCAATTTATAGGTCAATGAATTGAATAATATTCCCTTGTGGTAATCTGTTATTGAGTAAACAACCTCCACTGACAAAAACACAAAGACCTTGACAAAAACATTGCATAAACATCACACTTCTTACTCATATTTAGGCTAGATAACAGCTTGTGAAGACTTTACTATGAACAAAGAATATGTAAAATTAGGGTGGATTACTATACGCCAATTTGGAAAATGAAGATGAATGTATGGAGCAGTATCAAGTCATGAATTTATGTTTGCTAACATTTGCTATGACTTAAAACTTAAAAGTGAAACTCAAGGATTCAAGTTATTACTCGGGATTTAGAAGTGGATTCATGCACCAGTCTTGTTATGAGTTTTAAAATTTAAGAATTCATGTTTTTCATTTGTTTCTATTAAACACCTACAACTCGTGAAAATAGATATTTTAAGTACAGGTATATATGACAATATCTATGCTCATGCATGAACGTTCCCATTGAGAAGTAATGATCGACTATGATTTCTTATGACTGTATCTATGAATCTACCCTAAGACTAGGTGTGTTCATATATATATGTCTGAGTGATTGATTGTCTTGCTTTGCTCGGTAAGGATTCAATAATGTAGATTTGTTGTCTCAGATATATCCGCTCTGTGTTTGGTATTAATGAGAATGAGGAAAAATGTGATCGGTTAGCTTCCGGATTCACGTTAGGATCAGGCAGATTTTTTAGTTTTCAATTATCATATTTAGGTATGAAATATTGGTTGAATTTTAGGTATTTTTTGTAAGACTATCGACTTTTGGTAAATTGTTTGACTCTTGTTTGTCATCACATACTACCTTCAAAGAAAAGTTGACATTACATTCTTCAAATAGTAAAACAGGTTTGCATTGAAAAAAAATATTATAAATTATAGTTCTATTGTAGAAAAAACTTCATCAATCATACGATTGAGGCTTTATGATGATGATAATACCACAAATGAAATTTTGGCATTCCACATAAAGTCGAACTCCATTGACTCTATGATCATGTGGTTTCAATACCTGCATCTGCTCGCTCGGATTCAGATTTTCAAAACTGAACACACCAGCTGGTTCTTGAATTAATCTTGAATTTTTTCTGAGAGAAAGGGAAAGGATACAAAGATATTCATTTAATTTTTACTTATGTGAATTGACTACCTGAGAAAAAATCAGTCTTTCATTGAGGTAACATACTACTCATTCTGTGATAGAGGAATAACTCTATTAAAACATTTAGGGATAGAAATTAACGCCAGGAAATACCTGCTAGTGCCGCAAAGTACTGTCGAAATCGATTTGGAGTTCCTTCGTGAAGTAAACTACGAGCGTTCTGGAATACACAGGAAAATATATATAACATTATGTTTGGCCTTCTGGTACTTACTACGGATTCATAACCTGATTCTTGATTTGAATTAACTTGGTTTATTAAAGAATATCTGTCTTGTTCCATGGTGGTTGATTATTCATCGACCCCTTTTTTATTTGAATGATTTTTGTTTTTCAATTTTTGAATTTGAAACCCTTTGTTGACAAAATTTAATAATCAATCAAGTACGAAAACAGTGTTGCAAAGCCACGATAGTGATATCCAATGTCACAGAATAGTAAACAATGTCTCACGTCCTTCAAATAAAATGGAAAAGTTATTTAGTACTCCATTTTTGCTATCAAATGAACCAACATAAATATCCAGTGAATTCATTCATAACATTACTACTTTATGTCACGGATGACTTAAAATAGTTAAATCTACTCATGTCAAGTCACAATAATAGCTATTTTGTGATGATAGTACCTTTTATACAACGTACGTAATAACATTCATAAGCTTATTTGATTAATCTTGTTTAAATTGGAAGTGGTGTATTATTAGGCGAGATTAGTTTTTGCAAAAGGAAAGGAAACATTATTTTTTGTATAATTCATCATTCATAAAAAAGTAGTTGTTTCAAAAGTGCTTCTCCGGAAAGCATCAAATACTGTGATTTAGACAGCTGACAGGAAGGCTCTCTCCGAGAAAAATTGGAACTAAGGAAAGTACAATCTACTTATACACCAGATGCCGCCAAGTGTACGTTTTTCAGCGGGTGTGAAAGTAAAATTCGGCTTTTTCAAGCTTGCTGCTTATTATGAAGAAAATGAAGTATTATTTGTAATTCGAAATGCCAAGCAATATTTTTACAGAAATCTTTTAAAAAGTTAAATAAAAATATATTCCTGATCGAAATATATGCATTTCAAATAATGAAAACGACGATTACTCATTTATTTTCAAATACAGTGGTAAAACCATTGTAAATGAACAATTATCAAATCCTCTGGATTTCGTAAGTGTTTTTTTAGAGGTTGATTATATCACAGAATACTATTCTGTGATTATATTGTGCAGCTATTCAGGGACTTTGAGATGAGAACCAGGATAAGCGTTTTCATACGCTTGAGGAAGCAAATGTGTAGGTAGGTATAACTAGTTTTGCGGTTTTGTAAAGTGTTTAGTGGAAATCTAAAAATAAAGTGTTACTTCGTTACTTGAATAAGATATGGGAATTTCATCAATTATCGGCCAATTTCATCACATATTGAAATTGATAGTTTTGATCACACTTTTGTTTCAGTGAGATCATTATTATTAGTTACAAGCTGATCTACCTTCATTAATCTTCGACATTCCAGGCAGTGTTGCCAACATATAAATTTTAAAGTCGGTAGAATTAATCATGAAAAATCGGTAGATATCGGTAGATTTGAGAGAGATATAAACAGACATCATTTGTCAAAAACAAATATATTGAATGAAAAAAACAAACAAATATTTTTTTAAATAAAAAACCTACAAACATAAAATCATTCACAAAATTAAACAATTTGAAATAAGTCAGATATAACATGTAGGTACCAAATCGAATTTTCAGTTGATGAAGATGAACTATACAAATTATGCTTGTTCATATATTTTATTCTCTTCGGTTCACTACCGTCACTACTTGATGAACTGTACATGTTTAATTAGGGAATAAAAAGACAAAACTATAATTTTCCAACCCGTCGAAATGTATTTATACTATCTGAATAGAGTATTCTCATAGTGACATACATATACTTTCAGTGTTTCCCCGGTGCAGAAAGTTTAGGGGATTTACGTGTAGGGGGATTTATGCAATGTGTTGCATACATTTTTGAAATTCGAAACATATTATTGATATAGATTTGAAAATAAAGTATCGTTTTTTGATAAGGTCCTATTCAACTTCCTTGCATTACCTTTCTCTTTGATTCACACAGGGCAGTGTTGTATCTCTGCCTAACTGGGATAAAGTTTCTTGTACGAAGAGATAATTGCTTTCTGTAATCGGTCTGCTGACAACTGAAAGTCTAAAGAATCTTTTATTTCAAAAGCCTTCCGGTCTATGCAAATTTCAAGATCGGTCTGTAAAAATTTAGTACCTAATGTACTCTCATTTCTTTCCTCTTCTCTCTTTCTCTGTGAATTTTATTTCATCTCATTCTGATGGGTCTAGTAATACCAAAAAGTGAAATGCAAGTCTGTTACTCATATTCAGTGAGACTCCTCAGTATTATTAATTTTCGATAACTTTTCACTTCAACTACTCAAGTTGGTGAAACAGAGTTTTAAAGTTTTTCCGACAATTATGCACTTTTGAAGAGTACGATGTTGTTCACTATTTGGGTTGCTTTCTCAATAATTCAACTATGGACAAAATATTTCTGTGATTACCATATTTTTATCAAAAATTGGAAGGGGTTTAATTTTTGGAGAGATAAGTTTTTGGGAAAGAAATGTTTTTGCCTTTATAAATTTCCATCTTTATACACAAAACGTGGGAAATTCTCGGAGGAAGGAAGAAAGCAATTAAGTTGAAAATAAACTCTTTACAAATATGTGTTGATCATGTATATAAGTTACTTTCAGATACATACTGAAACAAATCTTTCTCCAAACAACTACTTCTACATGAATATTGAATTACACGAAAGAAAAAGTACTTTCGAAACAACTACATTCATATGAACATTAAATTATAAGAAAATCACCCTTAAATTTATTTTTCAATCCAAACATTCGTTATGATATCATCCACACTAGAATCCACAATGCCGGAAATTACTTTTCGACAACGTTTAGTCAGGCAAATGTTGAAACAACTCAATATCAAGGAGGCGTCTTCCTGATGATGTGCCTGTCATCGTACTCAAAAAGTGCGCAAATGAACTCGCACCAGTATTTTGCAGA
>WOGR01010721.1:0-10816 GCA_015342045.1 Leptinotarsa lineolata
CCATATATAGCAGAAATAGAATAGGACCTAACACAGAACCCTGTAGTACACCAGATTCCATGGCCCTGTTCTCCGAGAGTTCCGATGTCCTCACTATTTGACTCCGTCCTGAAAGGTACGATTCGAACCAAGTGTTCGTTGCACCTCTACATCCATATTCATGAAGTTTTTTAAGTAAAATTTTATGATTGACACAATGAAACGCCTCTGAAATATCGCAAAAAATTGCGGCGGCTACTTCACCAGCATTTAATTGAGAGTAAATTTCATATAAAAATGAGAAGATGGCATCATTTGTATATTTTTCTGCCTGAAACCCGAACTAGTTTTGCTTATAATACCGTGCAGTTTAAGAAGTCATCTAAACGTACTTTGACTAATTTCTCAATAATTTTTGTCAAAGTCGGTATTAAGGAAATAGGACGCAGATTGGAGGGATTATCTAAATCACCACCTTAATGTAGTGCAATGACAACGGAAGTCTTCGGGGAAGAAGGAAATGAGCCAGTTCTGAATGTGGTATTAATGACGACCAAAGTTTCTAGAGCATACAATGAAGTATACAATAGAAGTATAGGCCTTGTATTAAGGATTAAGCTACAAATTTACCCACCGAAAACAAATACCAATAACGTAAAAGTTTCCAATTTCAAACAAAGAGGAATGAATCCTTAAAATTGAATGAAAAATACTGATATGTATGAACACCTACTGAGCAGTGTTAATTAGTGTCCCAATATATTTGTTATTCAGTAGACATGCTCTGGATGGATTTATTTTTCTTATTCAAAAGATTTTGTTGATTCTTACTGGTTATGACACATATAGGCGCAGATGACGAATTTACGCTTCAACTCTCCTCTACTAAGCGTTTTAAAAACATCGCATTTGATTTATTTTGATGCTTGGCTAAAGATCGGCCAAGCGCACGTTTACGCAGATCCAAGTACAGTCAAATAGTATTTTCGATATAAGTAAGCTTATTTAACTTTTTTGTTGAAAAATCTGTGTTCTCAGTTAGCTCATTTCAATTTTGAAATGAGAAAATCAATTGAAAAGTTTTCAATAGATTTTTCGGTGAAGTATTCAATTGGACTTTGTTTTCTATCTACCAGGTAAGTGGTTTAGTTGAATAATAATATTTATAATTAGCGCTTGCAAAAACCTTCTAAAAACGTTTCATTATCAACTTTTCATTTGGTTGTTCGAGAATTATTTCAAATCGCTTATAATCTTTTTATCAATAGTAAAATATATGCACTTTTTTCTAATATATTGTTCTTTGTAACGCAAGTATTTTGATTTATCAAAAATGTATACTTATAAATACGAAAGTCACTCTCTTAACACTCACTCATCATCTCTGTTTCTCCGTACTGGTGAGTCATAGAAAGCTAAAATTTGGTATATAGGTGCATCTTAGGTCTTCAACGAGCACTAAGAAAGGATTTTCAAATATTCCACCTGGGACGCCCCCTGGGAATAAAAGGGGCGTGTTTACATATGAAAATTACATTTTTATCACTGTTTTTCTGTACCTCATTATTTTCGGAGGCTGAAATTTTGTATCTAGGTTCGTTTCATATTGTAGATGTGCGATAAGAAAGGATTTTTAAATATTAAAACTGGGCCGCCATCTGGGGATAAAATGGGAGGCATTTACATAGGAAAATTACCTTTTCTTCACTGTTTCTCCATACCGGTATATTTTCGGAGGCTGAAATTTTGTATTGGCTATACATAATGGTGGCTTAACCCATGATAACATACGCATCTCTGGTCTGGTGGCCAAAGAGGAAGCAGGCGACCGCTATTAACAAATTAGGCAGGGTGCAAAGACTAGCCTGTTAGGGAATAACGGGAGCAATAAGAACTACTCCAACAGCTGCATTTGAGACACCCCTAAATCTACCCCCTTTACACTTTGTGATAATGGGGGAGGCTATAAAGAAGCTATAAAGGATCTGACAAAACAGAAGTTTCGGAACTAGTGGAGGAGCACATATTAAATATGTGTACGGACCATATGACACCGAAGTACACCTTTAACACTAACTTCACGACAAAAATCATAAGCCGTGAAGAGTGGACGAACACCTGGTATACAGATGGGTTGAAAATCAAACAGGGAACGGGAGCTGAAATATACCGAGCGGATAGAAATTTACACCAAAGCTATTCGCTAGGTCTACACACATCCGTCTTTCAGGTGGAGGTATATGCTATCTTGCAGTGTGCTAGGCTTATCAAATTGAAACCTCAACGAAATGAGCGGATCAATATTTTAACAGACAGTAAGAGCGCACTTGGGGCTTTGACAAACCAGAAGGTAACATCGAGACTGGTCTGGGAATGCCATGAAGAACTGAAGTAACTTGCGAACAGGAACAAATTAACTCTGTACTGGGTGCCAGGCCATTCAGGAATCACAGAAAATGATAAAGCTGATGAATGTGCAAGACATGGATCATCAACTTCATACATGGGTCCGGAACCAGCTCTTGGGGTACCAAAATCATTGGCACGAAACCAGATCAGAACATGGATCAATAAGAAGCATACAAAGTACTGGGCAAATGTACCTGGCAACAAACACAGTAAAACCTTCACTGGAGAACCGTCTGAGAAAAAAACCGAAGAACTACTTCAATACAGTAGGGATAGGCTCAGAACAATAACAGGGCTACTAACCGGATACTGTCCGTTTAGAGGATACCTGAACAAAATGGGGCTGTACAACGGAGATCATAGCTGCAGATTATGCAACGAAGGGATAGAGACAGCACTACAGATCCTATGCGAATGTGAGGCACTGAATCACAGAAGGCAAGCAGTATATGGACATATAAAATTATGTCAAGAAAAATATGACAAACATCCAACACGGAACCTGTACAAACTAGTACAGGGTACGAGATTGATGGAATGGGTGTCATGAAAAGATGGGAGAATAAACTCAAGAGGCTGCAGTGTTTTCTGGAGACTAGAAAGAAATGGACAAGTCAGACCGCTCCCAAGTAACTGAATAAAAAAGGTCATTTAGTGATTCTAAGTTTCTAAACTTTCCAATTCCATTATCATCTGTGTCAAGATATTAGTGATTTTCGATCCTATTATTTTTTAAATTCCTGTATGGTTATAATATCGAGTTGTTGCAAAAGTTTTTTCCGTTTTTATGAGTTTACTTTAAACTTAAATATCTATAGCTCAGTGAATACTTATTCAATTTAATCGAAATAAGCGCCATTTGAGTCAGCCCACGTTTTCCAATGTAACACAAGTCGTATAAATTTGTGTGCTCAGGATTCAATTAGGTCGACGAAGGCCGTTTGTACCTGTTCCTGATTGGTGAAATTTCTACCGCTGAGAAAACTATCGAAGACCGCAGCTTCCTCTGTAGAGTAACGCGTCTAGAAATAGAAAATGTTTGTGAAAATTATATAATTATCATTATGGATACTCAGGTAGAATATAATATGATCCAAATTGCTATAATATAGAACTTAGTATGCATGAAAACGCTTGAGAGAGCTTTTGTATAGTGAAACGATTTTTGTAAACTCTCTAGTGAAAATCTCACAACGAGAATAACATGATAAATTCCACTCCGAACACAGAAGAGTTACTATTTTTGTTTCACAGAAATGTATTCAATTCCCATAAAGTTTTGGTTTTCAATAGGTAAATGTAAAAGTAATTTCATTTTGTTGACTTTTTTAGCTTGAGAAAGCAAAAAATGATCTTCAAAATGCTATAAAACAGTACCCAACTGAAATTCATAAATGGCAGATTTCATATCAATTAAATTGAATTGTAATGTGGATTTAAATATCAAAACGAGCCTGAAATCACAAAAAAGTATAATTCTAAACACGTGCTCTCTACGCGTCAACATTCACTCAGTTGCCAAAACGCAGCACATTGTTAAGTTGACCCATTTTCTGATTTCAAATGGTTATTTCAGAATTATATTCATTGTATCGAAATGTTTTTCATGCTCAAGCGAAAATCAATTTTTTTTGCTTCATCTGAATGAACTGACGACTATTTAAAGTCGCTAGATTCCTGTCTTGTATATGCATTTTTTATGAATTGTTTTTATTAATTTCTGGTTATTATTTTTGAATTTTACATCACGATTTGACATCGAATACTGAAGCATATATCAACAGTACAGAACAACAACAGAATTTGAAATGAAAGGGGTATAATTATTAGGAGAGACTCGTTTTTGTGAAAAAACTTTTGGGCTAACTACATATCCATTTTTATACAGAAAATTGGGACATTTCCGAAAGAAGGAAGAGTGCAATTTAGTTCAAAAAAACTCTTTACAAAGACCAAGATCTACAAAAATTTGTAGATCATGCATATAAGTTACTATCAGATACAAACTGAAAGAAAAAGCCCTCCCGAAACAAGTACTTTCAAATGAACATAAAATTTCACGAAAGAAAAAATACTTTCGAAACAACTACTTTTATTTGAACATTGAATTATGAGAAAATCACGTTTTCCTATTCAGTTTGTTATCTATTATAGGAACGTACCTATTATCATGGATAAAATTGAATTGCTTTCACTATTAAATAAAATCTTTAAATTTTTATAATTTTTGTGCGCTGGCTATTGAAGTCAGTTAATTATATTGTTTTATGAGCTACATTTTTTCTGAGAATTATTTTTTGCATAAAATACTTAGTTTTTGAGTTATTCAGGAAAAATTCGTTTGAAAGCGTGAGTTTATTGGTTGAAAAAATTTGCACTTTCACTCACGACTAAATCAAAAAGTACTGACTTTCAGAGAAAACAAAAGTTGCATAGAATTATTGATTCTATTTATTTCCAGATTCGTACACCACCAAGATAAAAGCAACCCCCAGTACAGGGTCAGCTTTGATGTAGAGAGTGAGTAGAACCTAAATTAGAATTTTTGTGCAAATCGGTGCTGTTTGACAAAATTATACAGTATCACCGTATTTTTTCTTCAACAGTTCGACTACTTCTACTAGTATTGAAAAACAAAATCAGCACTCATTTAGTTTGAGAAATGTCAATGAGTTTCAAGTGCCAAATAATTTTCAGTCATTTGTAATGCAACTTGCGACTTTGAAAAATATTATTTGTTATTTTTAGCAAAACATTGCGGCAAAAATTTATATTCGAAATACTTGTAGCATAAGTTAATGCATGCTATAATTCCTGGTGATTCAGTGAACTGAGATTTTCACTGCAATATCTACAGTATGTCAACTTTAAAACTTATAATGGGCTATATCTCACGAACGAAAGCTGATATTGAAAAATGCTTGAAACCGTTTCTAGGACAGTAAGGGGGAAAGAGAAGTCAGCCTTCTAGGTTGCCTTGGTTGTCCCTTTGGTTCTCTAAATTATGCACAAATAAAGGTTCGATGGTGTTTTCCAGCATATCGAGATAAATGTCCCCGCTTAAATTGCCTGGTATGAACAAGGGACCAATTATAGCATCGCCTTATATTCCTGCCCAAACATTCAGTTTTTCAGGATATTGAGTGTGACCTTCTCTGAATCGATGCGGGTTCGCATCACTTCAGTACCGACAGTTTTTTATTTACATTACCATTCAGCAATAAAGTACATTAATCACTGAAAAAAATATTTTTCAACATTCTCGGTTCAACGCGAATTCTTTCAGTCATGAGTTCACAAAACTTAATCCGTCGGTCTGGATCATCATCGCCTAGTTCTTGAAAAATTTGTGTTTTTTTCGGGTGAAACTTATGTAATTTCAACACCTTTCTAACCGACTCATGTGAAAGGCCTGTCACTGCAGATACTTGACGTGTTGATGCTGTAGGATCCATTGCAGAATTTCCAAGGACCTCAATTTGGGTTGCTTCATTCAGTAATCTTGGAGCATTCATTTTTTTATTTTGCACTGATCCCGTTTCTCAAAACTTTTCGTGACTTACATTTTTGTCCGAATGCCTTTCATGAAATATTTGAGCTATTTTTGAATAACACTGGTTCTGGGAGGCAAATATGAAAATTATCTTCACGCGCTCAGGTATACTGTGAACTATCGTGATAACTACAGCTGAATGACAGTACAGATCATACAAATGATGGAAACTAATGACATTTAAAAATCTCAAATAAACCAAAAATTATTGACTCTGACAGAACCCAAAAAACAGATCTTTCCAAATTGTTTTGCAAAAACGGCAAATTAAGTTTTTATTCAACAAAAAAAGTACCAACGGACACTTATCATTCAAAATTATAGTCCGGGAGATAACATTACCAATAAAAAGTCATAGTAAGCCGGCTGATATTGAAGTTCGAGCAGAATTTGACAATAGGCTGTATTATTGTTTACAAAACAACGGAACCCACTTTGAACATTCACTTTATTGACATTTTTAATTAATTTGTAGTTCAACAAAAACCTCATTGAATATTCCATTTAAGCCAAATTTTCGCAATCTTTGCTTCACCCTGTATAATTATCATTTGTACCATTGGATAGCATTTTTTATAGTCACAAGTAGGGGTTTGCACTTTAAACCTTTTTTTAAGTTTTGATGGGTGGGGCCTTGGGGGTTAATGGGGGGTGAGTTCTCTTTCATGTTACTTTAGTTACCCCTTGCTATCCTAGACACTGTTCCAAGCATTTTTCGATATCAGTTTTTGTTCGTGAGATATAGCCCATTGTAAGTTTCAAAATTGACACACTGTATAAGCACGTAAGAAACACAATTTCCGAATTCCAACATGGTTTTGTGAAGTGTAGTGGCACTGCATCAAATCTTTGTATTTTCACGCAATATATTTCTGACGAACTGGACCAACGTAAATGAGTTGATGTGGTGTATAGACACTTCAGCAAAGCATTTGATCGAGTTTCACATCATCAATTGCTCATGAAATTACCAACCTTTGGCATTTCGAGGAGCCTCCAATATCTCCTGAAATCATATCTTAGTGGGAGAAAATTATTTGTGGAATACGAAGGAATTGAATCGTTTATAGTTAATGCAACTTTCGGGGTCCCTCAAGGTCCAAACTTGGGTCCACTATTCTTCTTTCTATTGGTTAATGACATCTCTGATAGTATCAACTCTAAAAAACTACTATTTACTGATGATATGAAGATTTTCAGGAAGATTGAAGACTACTTTGGTTATATATCATCACAAAACGATGTCACTGAATTACATGAAGAATTACCGAGGTGGCAAGAATTACGGAATCCAGAGATATGGGTATTATCTCTGATGAAAAACTAACGTTCTCGTCACATATCGAACAAATAACATCCCGTGCAACGAAAATGCTAAAATTTGTGATGCTTAATAGCAAAGAGTTCCAACTATTAGAGACTATTAGCTCTATATATTATTCATTGGTCATGAGCAAACTGTAAAAATCTAGCTCCATATGTATTAATTTATATGATGATTCAATACATCCAGCAGGCCCAAAAGCCCATTTAGAGGTCTATACAATTAGAATTATGATCAGTTATACATATTGTAAGATCAATTTTGAATAAAACGAAGAATCTCTTTTTTGAATTGTTTGAACGTTAGAAAAAATATATCGACATTAGGAACATTATTAACACTTCTAGATATAGTAGTTATGGGAGAATGAAAATGATGCAGTGTATTGGAAACCGGGATTTGAAATGTGCTACAGAATCTAAATGAAATACGCGGTACACCTAAAAGCATTTGAGACAATAGAGGCGAGCAATCTATTTGTCCATGTATTATTTTATATGCAAAATACATATCAGGCTTTGCCTGAACTTTTTTAGAGATGTCATTTGAAACTCGTCCAACAATGAGTCAAAACTATAACCTCTCTCGGGATAAACACCATATTTTTTGAAATATGCATATATCAAAAACGTTTTTTGAACATTTTCTAAACTAGATATATGTTTCAAATGGGACGGATTCCAAACAACACTGCAGTAGGTACTCTAATTTACTCCTGATCAGTGTGTTAAGTAAATGGTTTTCAAAGAACCAAATATCTTGAATTCCTTGTAGTTTCGTATCAAAAAAACCCAAACTTTTCATTAAAGTTGATATCACATTCTGAAAATGATTGGAAAATGTGAGTTTTTGATCAAACAATACCCCTAGATCCTTTGATTCCGTGATTCGTGTTAAACTTTCACCATCTAGTACATAGTTGAATGTCACCGGTAGGACTTTACAAGTGAATGTCATTATTTTACATTTATTATTATTATTGTTATTACGAATACACCAATTATAGTATAACAATTTTCAATTGAAGGTGATTCATCAGCAACGTCGCACTTGGAGTGACCAACGAATAATCCTACTACCAACTCTGCAGAGGCGTACCAAAATAATATTTTTATTTATTTAAACATTAGGTATTCACGTAAAAATTGTTATAGTAGGTGGCGTTACCTGGTGTCAATGGTAAAACTGATTACATTTTCTATTACAGTACTTAAAAAAACAGAAAAATTTACAAAATAATTATTGTGTTTCTTTTATATAGAAAGAGAACTACAAAGCGAATAAATAATTACCTATGTTATGCTTATGAAGTTTCAGGATCCATTGACTCGTCCGAAGAGCAATCCCCAGTCACACTTAAATCTATTATTATTTGGTCGAAAACTGTGTCTACCATCCCGTCCAATCTCCACATTTTCTCTTCTTCGTTGATCACATGGGCTACAGCATTAGCCCAATCTTCTTTCCGTATCCGTTCCATTGCGAGTTCTAATAAACGTCGGACATCAGAAATTTTATATGTCACGTTTTCACGAGCTACGTAACCCTTAATTTGAGCCCAGATTAATTCTATCTGGTTTAACTCGCAATGGTAAGGAGGAAGTCTCAAAATAGTGATACCTTCAGCACGAGCTATTGTATCCACCACATGCTGGCGATATCTGTCACGATGCTGTGTAATGACACTCATAAGCTCAGCCTTAACTATGTCCTCGGAAAATGGAATTCCTTTCTTTCTTAACCAACACTGCATGTCTGGTGATCATAGTTGGCAGCTGTTCTGTTAAGCGGCTGTGATAAGCATGTTAAGGTTCATTTTAGTTGGATGATAAGAATGATAATTTATGAATTTGTTACTAGAAATAGATTTCCTGTACCACTTGCTTATTATAATATTTTCTCTTGTTCTTATGAGAGTCATATCTAAAAATGGAAAACTTCTATTAGTCTCTTTTTCAACAGTAAATTGAATATTAATATTGTAATTATTAAAAACTGTTAAGGTCTCCTCTATACAATCTTCTGGGACAGAAAGAATGAAGTCGTCAACATATCTTTTTATAAAAGGTATATCAAAATTTAGTTTCAGAATTGTTTTTCTCAATAATTCGCCAAGAACATAACTGGACAAAATTGGTGAGATACTAGATCCCATCGGTGTGCCAAAAATTTGTTTATAATATTTTCCTTCAAAATTAAAATATGTTGAATCAAAAATGAAATCCAAAATCTCCATAAAAACATCAATATTTAGATTACAACATTTAGATATATCATTCCATTTTTCTTTCAAAACTGATTTCACTAATTCTTTGGGTAGATTTGTGAAAAGCGATACATCTTAACTGATGATGACGTAATTTTCTGGAAGTTTTTTACTGTTGATGAATTCACTGAAAGAAAATGAATTTTTCACATAAAACATATTATCTGTGTCATAAGCATCTGTGAGAATTTTAGTGATGAATTGACAAAGATTGGAGAACTTATAGAGGATATAATGGGTCTCATGGAATGTACTGGTTTGTGTATTTTTGGTAGGGAATAAAATCTAGGATGCTACAGAATTATCTTTGTTTAATGTTTTTTATCATTTATATATTTTTTATTATGAAGTTTTAAAACTAGTTTATTTGCTTTTTGTTCAAGTGTACTTGTTGAATCGGATCTCAAAGGTCTATAGTAGGTTTCATCATCAATAAGTAATTGACTTTTTTCAATATAGTCTTTTTTATACATAACTACTGTGGCATTACCTTTATCACTGTATAATATCGAAATTTCAGGATGTTCTCTGAGAAATTTTTTGCATTTTTCAAATAATGGTAATAAAAAATGTGAGTTTCCACTTTCTTTATGTAAATAGTTTGTTAAATTATAAGTAAATTGAGCTCTATAGAGATTTTTGTCACTTTCATCAAGTTAACACATTATCAACTCTAAATCTGACAAAAAAAAATTTATATTTATATCAATGTTTTTAGGGCAAAAACCAAACTTTTTTCCGAATGCTAGTATTTGTTTTACTTCCACGGGAATTTCTAAATCTGTAAGATTTTTAAATCACTTTTCATTTACTTTCAATTTGGAAATTTCAATAATTTTAAGTTCGTAAAATTTATGAATATTTTTTATTTTTACCATATGAAAATCTCTATTAAATTCAGTGAGAGACCTACGTTTAAATTCATAAATGATATGTTGAGGAATTATGTTTAACTTATCTTGAATGGTATCAATTTCCTTAATAATTTTATTAATGTCACTTATAAAACTGACTGCAGAAGAAATATTTTATCGTGTGCACTATCGGAACATGTAAATTCTTTAGATCACCAAAAAATGGATTATACTAATGCTAGTATTTTAAAAATTGAACAGAATTCCTATGAACGTTCTTTTCTAGAAATGATCCATATAAATAAAGAATCAAAATCAACGAATAAAAGAACTGATTTGACAAATCTTAGTCAAATTTATACTTATTTATTTAAATTAGAAAATGATAGTCGAAAAAGATATAGTAATGCTGATTCATCCAGTATGTAACT
>WOGR01010722.1:0-10816 GCA_015342045.1 Leptinotarsa lineolata
ATGCAGTAAGACTATACATAACAGTTACAATAGACACAGGAATAATATGGAAAGAAAAAGAGAAAAACTAATATTATGGAGAAATTATAAAAGATTACGATCATTTTGTAACATATAAGAAATGCATTTTCAAAGTTTTTTTTAAATTGATATATAGATAAATGATAATATACGGTAATGAATTATCTAGATACTTTGGTCCAAAGTAAGAAAAACAACCCCCAAATTTGGTGATAACATGATATGGAATGGTAAATGTTTCTTTTTTTAAATTGATAGAGTGATTATCAGATCGCTTACTGATTAATCTGAACAAATAATTAGGAGTTTTGCTTTCCAATAGTTTATATAAGAATTCAGAGATGAGATAACGAATTCTAAACTCAATATTCAGCTGATCTAATTTCAATAAATATGGGGTTACATGATCACGGTAGTTTATGCAGTACACAAATCTCATACAAGCATTTTGTATGCGTTGAAGTTTGTGTTCATTGTAGTCTGGCAAGAAGTTGTTATACACAGATCAGCAATACTCATTATGGGGATAAATCAATGATTGAACCAATTTCAGTTTTGTTTCTTGAGAAGGCTGCAACTTGAACTTGTATGAGGATTTCGGTTTGAAGAAGCATGCTTTGTAGATGTGTTTAACATGCTTGTTGAATGAGAGAGTGTTGCCAATATATACACCTAAATGTTTTGCAGAATTCACACAGTCAATCGGTTCATTGTCAAGAAAAAGATGGAAATTTGTTTCAACTTCATTTCTTTGTAGGTCAGATCCTAGGCATAAAGCTACTGTTTTATTTGGATTTATTTGAAGGCTATGATTTTCGAAAAATAAAAGTGTATTTTCTAAATCTAAGTTCATCCTGGTAATAGCATGGCAAATATTATTTGATTGACTTGACAAATATAATTGTAAATTATCAGCATATAAGTGTACGTCGCACTGAGATAACGTGGCAGGAAAGTCAAAAATAAAAAGGTAGAACAATAATGGACCCAGAATGCTACCCTGTGGTACACCAGAAGAAGTTTTCTGAAGGGATGAGCATAATTGATTATTGTCCAGTATAACCCGTTGAGCCCGTCCTGTGAGATAGCTTCTCACCCAATCTAAAGAACTGCATTCAAACCCAATGTATTTTAGTTTACTCAGCAATAGTTTGAAGTTTACCAGATCAAATGCTTTGCTTTGATCAAGCATAACCAAAAATGAGACCATAGATTTGTCCCCTTCAACAGAGCAGTGTTGGTACCGTGTTTCTGTCGGAATCCAGATTGCACTTCTGGAAGTATGTTAGCTGTATCCAAAGATTTTTCCAAATTGCTTCAGGGTTTTTTTATTTTTGTTTAAAATATATTGCATATATGCGGATTGAAATAACTAGTGAGTTTGTACTACCATTATGGAAAATCTACAAGGACCTGCACGTGTTTTCAAGGCGAATCATCCGGGCAGTAATTAAAAGACATCTATACTCATGAATATGTATTGCGATTGTTACATAAAGTCAATGAAACTGGTAAAGTTAATAACAGACAACATGGCCGTTCAGGAATAGTCATTAAAGAAGACATTAATGTTGCGGTTCTAGGTCACGTTGCCTTAATAAAAAAATACGCAGTCTTTGACATCAAAAGTGAGTCGTATACAAACGTTTTCAGAATTCTTCCTCGGCATAAATTTCACCCTTGCAAAATAAAAACGATTCATGAATTGAGAGATGTTCTCGGATGAATGTACCAACATCCCCAAAAACTGAAAGTTTGGGCAGGGATTTTGGCTACCAATATTCTGGAGCCATTGTGTGGAAAGCAAAACTAAAAGGTGGAGAATAATCAACTTATGCCAAGCATTACGCCATCCAGTTCGATCCTCTATTGCGGAATGTGGTAGGTTTTCAAGAAGACGTGGCTCCTCATTGCGTAGTAAAAATTCCTCGATATTGATTTTTCGGGTCGATGGATTGGAAGGAGTTCTACAGAATGGACACCCAGATCCCCTGATTTGACTGCATTGGACTTTTTTCATACCAGATTGTGTACCTGATATTCTTCAGAATGTAAGGGAGGAAACTCAGAAGGAAATAAGCGCTTGTTTATACTATTGTTTGCAAGCAAGTTAATTGTGTTCCATTATAATGATAACATACATTTTCCATTTCAATTGGCTCATTCAGAGTATCCTATTTTCAAACATTCGGAAACCAAGGACCTCTCTCTCCATCTCATTCAGCGAATCTGCTGATTCATCACATCTAATGAGGGTTAAAAATAATGATCGCTTTTGAAATTCAATCTATTCCAGACTGACTAGTACAAAATCCGAAATAATCAGCATTTCGAATTCCATAAACAAACAGGCCAGATAAAGCGTTATAGTTTAGGTTTCAGCTTGGAGTTTGGCCCTTATTTGTAAAACGCAAACGCCATCTGAAAGCTGTTTACACACCGAAACAAACACAAGCCCCGGGGAAAGATGTTTGCATAATGTATTCCTATTTTGGTGGGTGATCCCAAAAACTTGACGGTAATATCCCAATAAGAACAGATGAAAACTATGACCATCTACTTAATCGATATTTAGCATTGTAGCTACAGTAAATTAAGTTTTATAAATATTAAGACTGTATGACAATGATTACTGTAAATTATGTTCAAACATATTTGAAAAAAAATTGGTGAAATGTGCTAGATGGATGACTGATAATTACGGAATTAATTGGAAGAACATAATGGACATATAGATGAATGCAAGTATAAGTGAACATTTTGATATTCAGCTAGGAAGTAATCTACACAAAGTATTTCTATATTGATTTAGGGTATAGAAAAAATAAATCTATAGGGTATTTATTGACACTTCAGTATATAGAGGTAACTGGACTGTAGAAATGGTGCTGAGAATTGGGTACATCAATGCGGAATGTGAAATTTGATCTGGACGTATATCGAGGGGCATTAAAATTGATTTGGGACGATGCAATTTCGCGTTTTCTTTTGAACACCTTCCAAAGCGGGCTTCGTACATTCTATTAGCAGTTTTTTTAATGTTGGTAAACTCGTCACGAACATATGTTCACACTTACAGCTATTTAGCAACCCTCAGAAGTCTAAACTTGTGCGAGCTAAGGACTAACGAGGTCTTACCATTCAACGTGTGATTCCATTATTATTAAATGATACTGCAGTGTCAAATGTGATGACAAGATCAGTAAATGTTTCTGGTCTCTCAAGGGAAACGCTTTCTATCGAATAATCAAAGATTAGGATGTTCGTTTTTGAACTGTAGGCCGTGACTTTACATTTATCCGGATTCAGCGATAAGTTATTTCGATAACACCATTCTAAAACCCGTCCTAAGTTTGCTGAGAGGTTCTCACAATCACCTATGTTCTCCACGAGACAGTATAGTCTCAGATCATAGGCATACAAAAGAAAATATACATCTATAACATCTGCAATATCATTAATGAAGATAATGAAGAGCAGCGGTCCCAGATTTGATCCTTGTGAAACACCGGAAGAAGCACTATATTCTGCAGACTTGAAACCATTGAGCTGGACATATTTTTTTCGATTCCGTAGATAGGACTAAAAGAGTGTAATTAAAGATGGGGATAATCCAAAAGCTACTAGTTTGTAAAGTAGAATGCAATGGTCTAGTTTGTTGAAGGCCTTGGAAAAATCTGTGTAAATAACATCAGTTTGGGCTGGGTTATCAATAGATTTAGCAATAGTTGTGGAATTGCAGTGGTGGTAGTGCGCCCGACTCACGATCGGATATTTTTCTAGAGAGAATTTATTTAGTTGAAGTTGGGGTGATTCTGCAACCGTGTTAGGAATCACACGTTAAAATGTAAGACCTCGTTAGTCGTTAGCTCGCACAAGTTTCTCAACTTCTGAGAGTTGTCGTTCGTATGGGGGCGACAGCTGATTAACGAAAAACAGATTTTTTCAGATTTTTTTTTGTCATCTTACATGACAACATATAACTCGCTCCAGCAGAATCTCAAAAACCTTTGCAAAGTTTTAAATAATAGAGATAGCCGATAATTTGAAATATCTCGCCTATCTCCTCTCTTGAAAATGGGACAGAATTTCTAGGATTTCCAGATCCTTGATATTGTTGCCGATTTTATGCAAATATTAATTAGTATAGAGAGAGGGCGAGCAAGCACAAGTGCACAATCTTTTAGTATGAAAGCTGGAATAGCATCTTGACCAGTGGTCTTTTTAGGCTTAAGCGACCTTAGTCCCTCATATACTTCATTTTCACTGAAGCTTGATACATTAAGAAAGTGATTATCAGTATCAGAGTTCGGTTGAAAAGGGGTATAAGTGGTATATGATCGTTTGAAAATATTTGCAAAACCGTTCAAGGTATCAGATTCAGATTTACTCAAAAGGGCCATAACTGGTGACGAATCATGCCTCGGCCACCTAATTCACCAGATTTGGCCCCATGTGACTTTTTCCTGTTCCCAAGATTGAAGAGGCCCAGGAGAGAATGGCGTTTTGCGACGATTAAGGAGATAAGTAACCCAATCGCTGAGAATGCTCAAGGACATACTAAAAAATGATATCAGAACTGCTTCGAGAACTGAAAAAAACGTTGGCACAAGTGTATCATTTCTGAGGGTACTACTTCGAAGGGGGCAAAATAAAAATTGTTAAATATATTTTTTTTTGAGAAAAATGAAAATTTACGTTATATATTTTGAACAGAGCAATATTTGTTCAATTTTTTTGGCGCTGTCCAGAAGTTGAAATAAATTTACCCTGAAATGGGAAACTTTGAGAAAACAAGTACCTACTTATTTGTGATGGAAGAAATATTTTTTTCTGGTACCATTTTGTTTGTATTCTATGAGTGAAAACAAAGAAAATTCATTCGTATTTTACTGATTCCCTAATGAAACTAAAAATTTCTGGATCAATTGTAAGCTAATATATTAATGTTTTGAAACATGCGTTAGCCCTAAATATTTTTCTATGTAATTTCATCCACGCTTGCCTCGATCTTTTTAATTCACGAAGGCAGCGACGTCACACCTTTATCCCTGACGTCTCGTTCAATTAGCCATCATTTTGAAGGAAATTTTCACTTTATTACGCTTCAGGAAATTTTCAAGTCACTAAATAAAAATTTTATAACGCTAATACTCTTGCCAAATTGCTTAGCGTTAGTAAACCAGTTTGCCTGTTCGCTGAAAATTGTGTTTACAAAAGTTTTAGCAACATCGGTTGTTATGAATCCTCCTTTAAGATGCCGTGGAAACGTGTTCCTTTAGAAAGCTGATATTAACGTCCCTTCAGTCACGTTAGTATTGTTGATGAAACCAAAAAGTAAAAAACCTGGGGGTAAAACCACCCTCTCCATACAAATATATTACAGATGGTCGGTATTTGGTGAATAGGACAGGCCCATTCAAAATATAATTGGTTAAATTTGTACTTATTCGTAATTCAAGAAAAAACCGACAAAATGTGGTACCAATAAATATAATTTCTGTACTATTACCAACAATATAGGAAGTGCTCAGCTTTGAATCTCTGTCACAGTCACTGAAGTGAGGAAAATCTGTACATAGTCGATTGTTTATATCATAAATGGGGAGGGAGTGAAGGTTAGTATATCAAAAATGACACAAACTGTCCAATATTTCTCGACGCACAAAGTAGCATTTACCCCAACAGTCTACATTATCCGGGATCAATGTACACTTAGAAAGGGGAGAAAACGACAACCCCAAATTATATATCAAGTTTTATACCAACCTAATGTAGGTGTCACATGTTTTTGTCAGGTTGTTATTGTCTGTATTGTATATTTGTCAGTGAAACTTCCTTCTTACATACACGATAAATAAGCAACAGTACGTTATCTAATTATCTATAAGCACCTATTATATGTCGATCAGAGGTAAATATAGAATGAAGTTTTTTAAGAACTGTCATATGCGAAACAAATTCATCAATAACAAGTTTACTGAAAGAGAATAAACAATAATCACTGTATATGTAGGTGTTCATCACATGAAGTTTATGATTATATTTGCAAAAGAATAAAGTTAGTTCTAAGTTCTTCGACATTACACTTTTTTGCCACATGCATTCACTTCTAACCATCAAAAAGAATTATAGTGAACATGAAAAAAACCTAGGAGTGTCTCACTTTGAAAATCCGGTATACATTTCGACTATGTATAAATATCTAGCAAATCTGCGATGAATTCCAGGAATCCCAGCTTAAATTTTTTATTTGTCATTGTTTTCCCGTAGAAATCCAATTAAAATCTCTTATTTGAAAATTTATTGTGCTTGCGTAAATTCCACAAAAGTGAGATACCTATCTTTAGTGCTAAAAGGAAAATAGAAATGGTGCGGAAAAATATAAAAACCTCGAAATTGAATAGCTCTTCCCAATCGTTACAATTTTTTTTTCATTCTCATCTCTAAACTCATAGCTTTTTAGCAATAATTTACTCACTGCGGAATATTTGCCACATTCCTAGTCCTTTAGTTTGTACAATCATGCGTCAAATTAGACATCCCCGACGGGAAATGTCATATAGACATAAGTTTAGACACAATCAATCACTTGGAAAAATTATTTCAAAAGAACTGCCTCATCCACCTATATTTATTTATTGATCATTTGAAGGCGAGCATTCCTTCAGGAATTCCAAATACATTCTGGAATCAATAGCCTAGAATTCCCATTGAACAGCGCAGCCTAACCATGCAGAAGCATTAAGCCATCTAATTTTTTGGGGTGATTTTCACTGGGTACGTTCGGATAATTAACTCAACTCCTATCTGACAATCACAATAATACGCAAACATCTGTCCACAACAGGTAAAATTTCAATGGAGTTCAACTGGTTTTAGCATTTTCGACGTACCCAAAATTTATGACAAAACGTTGACACTTGGAAAATACTTCAATTGTTATGATGCATAAATGTAATAGGCACTAAAAATACGGTTGAAATTCGGCGAAGCGACTACTGTTCTACGAAGCAAAGCAAAACTAACCTTTACTTATTCTTATTCAGCTAATCCAAAAGATTTCATTTTAATTCCAAATCACTGTAATCCTGAAAATTTGGCTTCGCACTATTACACCACACTATTTTGTTTGCACTGTCACTTAACTATCACAGCTCACTGATTCTATGAGAAACATCAAAATATTTCACTATTCAATTTAAAAGCCACTACTGCGTTAGAAATAGTAAACAAACTTTGTAAACAAACAACGATTTGTTAATCCGAGGGAAATTTCACTAAAGGTACCCATTTGAATGTCCGAAAGTCGACAATTAACAACTTATTTCACCAGAGCCAATTCAAAATAAAATACCCAAGTATTCAATTCGGAAAGGAACAATAGCCCCTAACGGCGAACATAACCTATATAACACCACATTTCGCCGGTTTTCACGCACTTAACACAATATTATACTACTGATTTTCGAATAATAATATTGAAATGTTCTTGTTTGTACCATACAAACAGAACCTAACTTTTTTTACCATCGTGATTTGTGAAAATAAACGACTTTTCCTCGATAAAACGTTCTTCCTAAGCACTCCACGATCTCTCTCGACAGACTGATGCGTTTTGTTCACAGCTGTGAGAGAGAGAAAGAGCGAGTATATAAGAGCTATGTATTTATTTTCCCCCTATATACTGGAAGTATATAAACCGTTCTACCGCCGGTTCGTATTCTGCCAGCTTTTGTCGGATACCTAACGAGAACGACTACACTGTTAAAAATTCTGTATTATTGTGCCTTAGGCCCAAGTCTATTTACGGTACGATTGTACAGCTCACTTTAATTTCAATACTGTGTTTGAAAAGACAGGTAAACTTCTGATTGGAGATTATTTAATTTATTTCCATTCAAATGAATTTATCTAATTCAGATGAAACTGAACTGAAGCTTTCACGTTTCTGATGTGTACATAAATTTCAGTAATTCAACGTTTTAATATAGCTGCCAATAAACAGTGGCGTACTAGTCTGAAAGGATCATTTCAGAAAATGCTGAAGTGAAATCATAAGAAGTGGGGTAGCTTAGTTTCACCAACACTTTGAGTTGCATTCGGAGGTGACGAATTAAAGTTGACTATAATAATAAACAATAATGAAGTTTCATTTTAAAAGGGAGTGACAATATTTGAAAAGATTGTGACCAATCTTAAATAAAGATATGCTAATCATGAATGAAAATAAATAATAGTAAGGTTTCATACCTATGCTTACAAGACAACTAAGCTTCATTTGATGCAAATGGTATAATGTAATATGCAAATATGCGCTTTCAAATCATGAAAGAGAAAATTTTAAAGGAGATCTCAGACCGAATTTTCAAAACTAAAATCGATGGATGTTGATGGAATATGGAACGAATATGACTGAAGAACGTTTGAAAACAATTTTAAAAATTAATGATGAAATTTTGAAAACGAATAATCATTAGAGATGAATATTGCCCCAATGAGAAAAAAAGTATGAATAATTTATTAAGGGAACAGCTAAACGAACGAAAAACAGTGTTGTAAAGAGTTTTGGGAAAGCAAACACCAATATCAACATATAGGACCATCGTTGACAGTTATGACAAATCAAAATCTGCTCATACAAAATTGTAGATGTTTATTTATTCCCGCAGATTCAACTTGTTAATTCAGTCTTCTTTCAAATTGTGGCAGATATATTTTGAATAACAGTAAGAAAGTGGAATTTTTAATTTTTTGGATAGCCATATTCTGTTCAGTTATGACACATCAAAAACTGCTCAAAGAAAATCTTGCATGTTATCAATTCCTGCAAATAAAATTATGTGATCAATTAACAACGTACTTATACCAACCATAACCCAAAGAAAAATTTTTGTAACAAATAATCTCGCAATTAATTGAAGAATCCTTTGTACCTATATTTGATGTAATTTCTGATGAAACTATGATGGCTTATTTATGGTGTGACAAAGAAGTTTTGTTGCATCAGTCTAAGTCAGTTGGAAAACAGGAGTTTCAACCATTGAGGTTTAAATTTTATAGTAGCTTCATTTGTTCTTCATTCATATGAAAAATATATCCCCTTTTAAGGTATGCGAAGATAATTTGTAAGATGTTAGAATTATTTTAGTTATAGTCTCTTCTCAGCTATGATTTGAGTTAGAACAAGCTTGAATTGCACATTTTTTACAACTATTGTTAGCATCTCCATGGTTACTATCTTGAAACCCGAATGAAGATAGTAACATTGAGTAAAGATAATTTTTCTAAATGATACAATTTTAATGTGTCAACGAATGTCAAGTTCCCCGGATTATCTGCGATAACCTCAACTATTTGGTTCCAAGAAAAAGTAATAGTATTGGCAACATAATTTATTAATGATCCATTGATAACTGAAATTAATAGAAAGATTGCCACACCAGTGTATAGACATCTATGTCTGGTGTTTTGAATAGCAATATATCAACCTTGTAAATGTCGTTCCGATGAACTGTCAATGCATATCGACAGCTTTTAGAATCGCATCGTTTTGCTTGTATTGAAACTATGATGATTGCTGTCAAGAGTGGTGACATTTCTGTCAATTGACGTGATGGTATGAAGTTTGTTTATTGCGCTCCAATTAATTTGACAGTATGAGAAGCGTTTTGATGATCTGAGAGATTTGATGCTATCATAGTATCTACAGCGGTACTATCATAGGTATATAAGGTTAAGAAGATATGCAGCAGGACATTGAATCTAGAGGTGACTTCGAATTGGGGTGAAAGTAACCAGGTTCAATTCAATGTCACGAAAACCCAGGCCTGATTGGAGACGCAACCTTGATAGTCTGGAACATCGAAGAAAGGTTGGAGATTTATCTCTCTTCTATAGAAACTTTCACGGAAAGTGTTCGAGTGACTGGGCACATTTGATTCCACCAAGAGTGGTACATATCAGAAATACGCGACGGACTGTGGCTGCTCATTATTTTGAGGTTCAACTCAACACACCTCAAACTTCACTGTTCAAGAACTCTTTCATTTCTAGAACTGCGTTTATGCGAAATAAACTTCCTGAGAACGTTTTTCCAAATGCACAGTAAAAAGAAAAATGTAAAATTACATAAAGAAACGTTGGCAATTAGTTGCCAACGTTATATTATGTGTTTCTACATTCGATTCGGTATAAAACATACTTGATGTGAATTTCATTACCAGATAATTTATGTGAATATACTCATTAAGAGTTTTCATAGAATTACGTGTGAATTTTACTGTATGAAATTACACAAAAAATGTAAATCTAATAATGAAATTTCATTGCAGTACTGTTTCAGGGTCGGACTTGTATTGTTAAGTGTTAAATATTAATAATGATAATAATAATAACGCTGAAAATAGCAGAACCCAAAAATTCGGATGAGTTAATTGAAAAGAAATGTTCACCAAACATGAGAAATAAATAAAAAAAAAGGATGACATTCAAAAAATGAGAACGCTGATTTATAAATCAATGTATGTGTTCAACAATGATTGCTTTGATTTCTATATACGTGAAATTTATATTTATTATGTGTTGTTATTTCTGCCCCACAACCTTGCCTAATACAGATAAATGTTTTCTTTGGCATTTTCCAATGAATTTACATAAAAAAGCATCAAATTATACAGGTATAATAGTAATAATAATAATAATAATAATAATAATAATAATAATAATAATAATAATAATAATAATAATAATAAATGGTCTTTATATATCGTACACAAGTTACAAGATTGCCAAT
>WOGR01010723.1:0-10815 GCA_015342045.1 Leptinotarsa lineolata
ACACTTCAATCTAGCAGATCACTATTATAATCTTCATGCAGTCATTGTTCACTGTAGTTCTGGCGTTGAGTCTGGTCATTATTACGCTTTGGTCAAGGATGAAACAGACTGGCTTAAGTTTGACGATTGTCGTGTCGCAAAATTTTCTGGTGTTGTTTTGAATTCATTGGAGCCTCTGGAGTCACCCTACATTTTGTTTTATGAAAGAGAGGACATTGGCAGATCAAGTTAAAAAAAAACAATTTGATGGATGAAGATAATTTCTAATTCATATTTTCTACTATTGTGACCGAAACTTACCTTGGATCCATCTGTATACGACACACTTTACTCAGATGGTTGTTGTAACATAATTATATCTCTAGAGCAATGTCAAAAATTTCATGTCTACACAGATTGCTTGGGTTTAGTAAAGCAGTTTAGTGAATAATGAAGATGTTGACTGCTGCCTCTTCCGTTACATAGATATTATGTAATATGAACTGATGTGCATTTTAGTCATTATATCAGAAGTCGATGACAAATTCATTATCTGTGTGTTACGACCATCAGATTTATTTTTATTTATACAGAATATATAGGATACCCTTGCATAATTCTAAGTCAGTTTCTGGTCAATTATAACCATGATGTGCTTAACCTGTATTATTGAAAATCAGGTAAAAAAAGGGGTTGAAATAAAACACCAGAATACACTAACAAATCGAAGCTATATTTCAATGCTCCGCATATAATTTTATGTTATTTTTTTACAACAAATTTACATTAACTCTACACTACTCGAAGTAGAAAAAGTCTCACCGAAACGGTGCGAAAGGCGTTTTCAACCCCAGACATTAAAGTCGCAACGTTTCGGTGAAAGAATTTTTCAGCTCATAGAATAATATATAAAAATTATATTTTGAGATCATATTCTAAACATCACAGATGTTGAAAAATATATTATTCATTTAATATCTCAAAATCCTCAAGCAGAATCGTAGAGATCTTAACTCTGCGATAAGTTCGTCTCGAAATAACCAAACAGCAAAACTCTAACCTACAAAAACCAACCGAGTCGAAATTTTTCCAAGTCTTGCGAGCAGAATGAACAAGTTCTGGAACGAATTAACGATACATTGACAGTATCTTGTTTTTGATGAAATTGATATTAAAAGTATGTAGAGAACGTTTTTAAATCTAGCGAGTTACAGATTCCGATTCATGAAAGATTATTTTCCTCAGTGTCTCTTTTTTTGTGGAAATGATTTTAGCATATAACCCTCGTATATTAAATTCAATTTTTTAAATTTTGCTAACAAACGATAAAATTATCACACTCAAGTCATTTGCTCAATTAAATTTAGAAAATTTTATACATTTTGACCGAATAAACTTGAGTACCCAGGATATAATTCTTGAATAATTTTTTGGATTATTCTATTGAACAATTTGTGTTGTGATTATTATCTGTGCTGTGTTTCATGTCAATTGTGGTGTAATAACCGTCATGAAATCGCTTGGCAGATCGCTTGGCAAAAATTCAAAACGTATTTAGAATTCCAACCAGCTGGTTGTCTACCCACATATGATTAGTTTTTTGGCACGTAGATAAAGGATATTTTTCCAGCATCATGAATGAGATAGTTTTTTCTGTTAATACGAACTTGTTCATTCCGTCATTTTCTGAAAAACTTACAACTCGATTTTCCATCATCGTTCTGGAACAATCGACTGTGAATCAACAAACCACAAAAGCCCTTTCCATCCAAATATACGCATCGAAAAAGCAGCAACAGCTGCCAAAATACGATTTACGTTCCATTTGTTGTCACTGAAGAAAAGAGGAAAAAATTTGTACTCAATTTTTCTTTGGGCTACATATACCATTGAAAATCCGTCAAATCAAGTTAGTTCCCAACGTTTGGTGATAGAATAATTTCACGTTGAATATACGAAAAAACTGAAGTTTAAAAATTAGGAAAAGAATATTTTCACCCTTCCGGAAGATATCAAAGAAAAAACCTAAGGGTAACACAATTAATTAGACTGGATTCATCTTGTGAAGTATCTTTAATAAGATGAATGGAAACACTTTTTTGTCAAATTTCCACTACGTTTATTTATTCTTACGACCGGTTTCGGGATTTAGCCCTTTGTCAAGTAAAACTAACTAACTTTTTGGAGTGTGCACACGAATTATATGGGGTTACAGGTAGTCTGGGAGGATAGGTAGTGATTGAATATGTGTATTAACTATGAAATTATAGAGATTATCGGGGTTGACTAATTCATAAATTCAAGAGTGGAGACCTACATAGATCGAGTTGCTCGTTTAGGGGTATATATTTATGAATTTGGCAACCTCGGTATAGTTGGTACCCCTATTCAATCAGTACCTAGTCTCCCAGACTACCTGTAACCCCATATAATGGGCTTAACCCCGAAACCGGCCGTAAGAATAAATAAACGTAGTGGAAATTAGACAAAAAAAGGTGTTTTCATTCATCTTATTAAAGTAATCATGAATTTCCAGGAAATTAAAAGTCATCAATAACACATATCTTGTGAATATCTGTGTTGTTTGTAATCAATTTTTTTTCTTGATATCAAAACGTTTTTAAACAATTCTATAAAGTTCGTCTTTCGAAAACGTGCATTAATAGTTACTTACAACAGCATTTTGTGTATTTCCTATATTCAAAATGAAAATTTTGCATCATCGCAAACGCTTTTATCTGGCCAGAAGATAACCGAAACGAAAACCCTAACATACTTTAATCTAGTTAGAAAAAATATAATATACATTTCCAACTTCCACTGCCTCATATTTATAGAAAAAAATCTTTAAAAGACCATGATTTGTACCTGAATATATCACATGTTCATTACATACTAACTGGTCGTTTTTTGAAAATTCATTTGCGATTTTAGAAACCAAAAATCCCGTTAACCAGATTGTAGTAGCAAAAACATGTTTTATGATGTGTCGTCAAAATAACAGTCGAATATTGTGATTTATTATAAACAAGAAGGATGTTGCTTGATGGAATATATAATACCTACGATCGAAAACATGTTTTTGAATATTTTTTTTTCAATTCCGGAACGATACATCGACTTTTTTCATATTTACAAAGGACCCTGCAAGTCCGAAATTGCACATCGGTCGACTGTATCGTTCGATAAAATGCCACGAGTTCAATTTAACGCAAATTTAGAATACAAAAATTTCTGTACAACACTCTCTCGAATCGACTTAAAACTAACATTATTCCTAAAATAAATAATACCTACATGTTCGAAAATATAGGGTTAAAGTGAACGCATGACATTGCAATAAATATGAATAATTTTTCAATTTACATGTGGAATTGGAGCTAAGGTGTAAAATGAAACTAACGAAAATACTTTCACAACACACCCGAACTGTGATACATTTCTCAATGCGCGTTTCACCAGATTAGTTTCATTAGGTATCTGGATGTATTTAGACTTGATCTAACAAGGTCAACCTTCAGTTTCTTTTTCACACTGTCTTGCATAATGATTTTTTAATTACCAATAAAAATTCGTGAGTGAAATTGTGAAGAAAATAATGAGAAAAATGGCAATTTTCGAATGAACTTGTCACTGTTCATAGTTCTCGTGAAGAACTTTATTATTTCAAAAATTTCAATGGAAAATATGCTTTGAAACAAGTTTTAATAGCTCGTTTAGATTGACCAACATAGTTTTTTGGGAATTAAGAGTTGTGTGATAAGTTGTGAGGATTGTGGCAAAGAATATGTTGGTCAAAGTAAACCAATTACAGAAACTATTTTCGAAGATCACACGAAATTATTATATTTGTAGAACAAAAACATCTAAGGAGAATGGACATGAAAAAAAAGTTACTTGAAATTGAAATCGGTATATGTTGAATTGGAACTTCTGACATAGAATAAATCTAATAACACTTTTTCGATACACCAGAGTAAGGCTTTTTTTCTCCACGCTCGTTTCGCTCACCAAGTTGGCATCATCAGAAAGTGACTACAACACGCGTCAAGAAAAATTTCCAAATTCTTGAACTGTGAGAACTATGAACAGTAATAGGGACTCATTATAAACAGTTCATTGCTCAACATTTTATACATTTTTTTCAAAATTGTACACAGAAATAATCATAGTATTTTCAAAAGAAAGCATGAAGTATCATGTGAAAGTTCATCTTATTAGATGTAATAGTTTTTTTACCATTTGATTACGTTTTTCACGAGTGTTGAGAAAAGTGTTGTCACAGTTCTAGCGTGTCCCAATATTTTCTGTAGTGCTTTTTCACCTGTGATAGGTGGAGCTGTCTTATGTGATATGAGTACCGTTATTTGGTGTAGTTGAATCGAATTTGATATTTTAAATATTCTGCAACCTGCTTCGGTTGTTATTTTGACGACAAAATCACCGGATTCCCGCCAGAATGCAGATCAAGCGTTGAACTGGGTAACCCACGTGATAAAACCACCAACAAAATGAAAAGATTTTGGAGATCAAAAGAAAGAAACAAAATTCTACGTTAAAATAAATACATATAAAGACAAAAAACAAAATATAGTACTTAAACTGTACACAAAAAAACTTATAATTAATTAAATTTCTTTCAAGAAAAAAAACTTAAATTGTACTTTACATTATTAATAATAGACATTACTTCGAGATCGAGTTTGTAACAAAGTGGAAGATGGTTTGAATTTCCGTGGATTCTTCTTAACTACTCAGATCGGAGAGTCGAGGTATTTTAGACGGTCTCTCCATGGTGGATGCCCATTCGGTCTTTTTCGTGCAATCAGACAGTGATCTTTTTTTAACGGGCATGAAATCTGGAACAAAAAACTAACGTTAGTCATCGGTGAAATTTATTTTGGAAGACAGACTTTCAAGATTAGGAAGTGTTTTATAATGAATTGACATTTTGAACCTGTGATGAAACCAGCTGGAAGCTACTCGCCAGGGATTGAAGTAAATTATCTTTTTGTATTCACACATAAAATGTTAGATTGTGAATAACGTTTACAAGTGAAAATATTTCAAAAATTCTTTTTCAATTTATATTTTCTTTCGAAACAAACAATAATTATCAAAAATTAGTAGAAATAAGGACTTTTTTCCAGAATTTGAAAGAATATATTTCGTGATGTCGATAATCCTAAATATTTTCAGTACTGTTCTGTATATGTGTACTTGCTTGTGATACTCATAGACATTGCACCCTGTTGTGTTTAAAATCTCTAGGTAAAATTTCAAATTAATGTATCTATGAAATTACTTGAAATATGGGGGAGTTATGTTATCCCCACTTTCTAAATTTGCGGCGAAAAAATACCAATAACAAAATATTAGAAACTATTATAGTAGTGTTAGAAACTGGTATATTGATTAACCAATTCATGAAAGCTATAAATTGGCATTCAATGCAACTTCATCTAAAGACCAAAAATGTTTTTTTCAAAGTTTTTTTCGAAATGTCTAATGTGCTTTCTACGGTTCATTATCAATTTAAGTGTCTGATGAATAAACCCCGCCATGTAATTTGTAAACTGCATTTGAAATTGAAAAAAAAACTGAACAAGCTGAGTTGTGTAGCATTCCAAAAATACCGGAAAGAATGTATCTACAACAAAGAAATAAATTCATAGAAATTTCACTTGCTTATTTAATTGCACAGAGCCGTCAATTTGAGGCATACTATGTGACGAACTATTAATAATTCTGGAAAATGAAATGAGGCAGGAGCATTTTTCATACAAAAAAATTAACAATGAAAAATGATTCATACATAAAGTAGCACATTTTTCAACCCTGTTATATTCTCAATACGTCGCAACAAGAATCCCATCACTTTCCCACGCCCATCGAAAAAAAAACAAAAAAAATTTTCTCGAACGTCAACACACGAAAGAACGACCGGGTATCCGATTTCCTCCTGCGTCATTGTAGTAGTAAACAATCGAACGCACAAGAAAAAGAACAGAGAAGAGGAAAAAAAGAGGCACATGTGTCAAGCCCATTTGTTTACTATAAGTACATGTGTAAAGTCAACGTCTCCTGTAGTAGTACCAAGCAGTGTTGCCGCAACCCTTTCAAAAAGTAACAGAGGAAGTTCGATGAAAAAGACTATAAACAATAGACTATAACAAAATACCTAATGAAAGTGCAACTGAGATAAAAATACTGTTCAGTTCTTTTTGCTGAAACTCAGGTTTGGTACCTACATCAAGAGTTTATAAAAAGATTTTCTAACGAATCAAAGGTAGGCAAATACATGAAATTTTTTTTGTTGGAATACAAAATGACAATCAACCCGAGAAATAACAAGGCAATCAGTTTTGTTTTGTAAAAATTACTGTGTATGGACTATTTCATGTCGAAAATAACTCTATAATTTGCATTAACCGGTAGAAATTTCACTTGACCAGTCCGATAAATAATAAATATCAAAAACACTAAAAGGCGTACTAAAAGTATCACATGTACCTAATCTAGTACCAAAATACCAAAACGGCAACACCGGACCGAGTCGGCCCTAGTCGAAAAAGGCCGTACAGGAGAGAGTTGGTTCACCCTACCCGGATATGAAGTAGGTCATCTGGATGATGAATTGTTTGTTGTTAACATAACGTGAGAACAGTAAACGATTCGGATTAATAGGACTGATCTAGCGTGTAGTTTTCTCACATGGCTTCTCAGTCCTTTCGTTCATTACAGTCCGTGTTCGTTTCCAAATACTCTAATATAGTGTTGATTTGAATTTTGTTTTTCAGGTGTGCGGTAATGCTCGAAACGTCGAGTATGCCACTGATCAAAAAGTTCATAAAGTGAAGCAATTCAAAGACTAATAATTACGAGATAACTTCATTATACTTTTCGAAAGACTGTTTGCTTGGGAATTGCCCAAAGCCGTAAATGGAGGACCTGAAGGCATCGTTATTAAAGGGGAACTGTTGGAAGGCAGGTTGCAAATTTTGGGAATTATTGGGCTATACAGTCGGAAAATGTTTGGCAATTTTTATTCACACTAAACTATTCAAAAAATATATTTTTATATCCCACTACTAAAAAAAATTATTTCAATTTTCTCCATACTCAATGTTTTATAATTCCTCAAAAAGTTGAAGGACACCATAATTCATCACAAAGATGAATCAGAATTAAGTTTATTCGGATCAAAATTTAAGAAACACTGATGTATTCATATCTAAAATGTGAAAGTTCATAATTTGAATAAGTCCCATTGAATTTCGAAATACTTCAGGGATTTTCAAAAAAATGATTAGTTACGATAGAACTGAACCAGTATAGTAGATATATTACTGGGTATTTAGTGAAACTCTTGCGAATATTTTTAGTGTAACATATTGTAATTTCATACTATAAGGACCTACCATATGTACCTAGCGTACCAACAAATGTTTAATAAACTATTATTATTATTGGCCAGCATTGAACGTTTCAAGTTATTTCGTAGACTTTCGCGATTTCATAAACAGTTCCAGGCATAACCTGTTTGGTAACGCAACCCTATCACTATTAAAAATAATACGGCCTGTCAGATTCATATCATTTACAGTAACTTTCTTTGTTAGTCGAATATTCAAAACTACAACCGTAGAAACAGTTTCACAGTAAATCTCTCCCATTATTCTCGCTGAACCCTAGTCGTTTCTAGATCTGTGAAACGAAAGATTAGCAAATTTTTCGAATAAAACAACCCCCGATAGTGATAATAACCCCAAATATGACTCGTAACCGAATTCGCTTCTGCAGAAAACCGGTGCACCGGACAAAGCCTCAATTAATCTTCGGGGTTTTTCCTTTCTCTCACCCGATTGTTCCTCACCCTTTTCCGCAAACTATAACTGTCAGCAAGTGACGAGCGACGTCCATCAGCGAGCAGCTTTTTCTCCTTTGAAATAGGGATGTGTCTTTGTGCGTGGAACGAACGGACAAGTTGAGGTCACGCCGCATAAGTTAAGGAGCCCCGTTCGATCATGAATAATAATAGTAATGAGCGTACACGTGTATCGTTCGAGGCTCAATTACTCACCCTGGGTCACACTCGGAGTTCTCACGGTGTCCGGACGGGCCGTGTCATTATCGGGTTGACTCGATGCGGAGTGTGAGAATTGTGAATTTTATGAATTTCTTCGAGTTCGCATTGTAGATAAACATTATTGAAACACAGCTAATGCAGAAACGAAATCGTTTTACCATGCCTTTAAAAAATGTTATTCGAAGAACGTATTGTAAGAAAAGTAAATTGTACCGAATTGTTGTAATGTGATAGAGGAATTTCCAAAATTACCTAATGGTTGAATTCGTATCGAAAAGTATATGGAATTTCGATCATTGGGATTAAATTAACTAACCGTATCTATAATTGTTTTTTTTTAACTGTAATTGTGACAAGATGACAGGTTTTTTCCTGTGACATCGCTTAATAGTTTTGAAAATTTTTTCAATTACTTTCTTCCTTTCCACTCTTTTCATAATGACGGAAAAGTAGAAAGCCAATAGTTTTTACCTATACTAGTATATCCTGTTACTTTTTTAAGATCGAGAAGTAAAAAATAAGACTGAAATCGAAAAAATTGGGTCAGGAAAGAAAAGTTGGATTCACGAAACATTTCGTATTTTGTTCAGTTACCGTTGATACAGAAACCAACGAAAAAGTAGTACTGAAAGTAAAGTTCCTGGTCGGGAACAATTAGGTAGATATGTTTTCAATGTAGTACGTCAGAAACGTCACAAGCATAAATTGTACCCGAAAAAACTGCAGCTGGTACAAAAATTGTCTGAGGGTGATTTTGATCAACCATTGCATTTTTATAATTCAATGATGACTGTTGGTTCAAATGAAAAGTCTTTACAGATGAGGCAACATTTTGGTACATAAATAGAACCAATAACTCGATTGAAAAGAAAATTCAATATTACACTCTTAAATTTTTCATCAAACATTGACCCATCTAACTAAGACACGCGAAGATGCCACGAGAGAACAATCAAAATGCCGTTACTATCTGTCGTTTAAAAATCTTTTGTATGAACAATGTAGTGAAATAATAGCTATCATTTCCTGCTAACGGCCGCTCTTTATCAACTAAAAGTTTTATCGGCCACGCGATTTCCTGTAAAGCGTAGTAAAACGCACTAGTTGTAAACGATAACAACGATATAAACAAAAATATAGCACGAAATTTCAGATGAAAAATATGCCAGGGGTTTGAGCTGCAACGAAAAGCAAAAAATATCATCAAGGATTTGCAACTCAGCGAGACTTTCCCCTGGAGAAAATGAAATAAATATTAATCACTTTATTTTTTGCCGTTCTCTCAAGTGATAATGAAGAATATGTCAAAAAAATTAATGTGGTCTCAATAACATAACGTTTAAAGGTTGTTCAAAATTATAGTAGTAGTTTTTGTATAGTATTATTTTACTAAATGGGCTGAAAAGTCTCGAGCCTAACACAAAGATGGCGCTAGTCTTATTGCATTCAACGTTTTTTCAGTTAGTACTAATCTTCAAAAAAAGCTATTGAAATTTCATGACATTCTTCTCAGAAGTTTGTGAGTTATTGTGCCAAGATTGACCTTACTTTTATTTTCAGAATAATGGATCAAAAACAATTTTGTATTTTAATTTCACACTGCTTCTTGATGGGGAAAATACCTTTCAAGCGAAGCAATGGCTTGAAATGTGTTACAAGAACTCCGCTCCATCAGAAACAACAATTAAACAATGGTTTGCTGACTTCAAACGTGGTCGTAGAGACACCGATGATGCAGAACGCAGTGGACGTTCAAATGAAGCACAGATAACAAAACAAAAACACAAAATCATTTTGAATGATCGAGAAATGAAGTTGCGTAAGTTAGCTGACATTGTAAAAATATCAAAAGAAAGTGTTATATTACATGAGTATTTAATATGAGAAAGCTCTGTTCAAAGTGTGTGCCGCGCGATCTCACTGTTGACAAAAAACAAGAAGGTCTAGATGATTTTGAGCAGTGTTTGGCCATGTTTGAACATAACAATATAAAGCGTTGTTGGACTGTTTGAAGGCCGAATTTGCAAAGAATTGACCACATATGGCAAAGAAAAATTTGTTTCATCAAGACAATGCACCGTGCCACAAGTCAATCGAAACAACGACAAATCTACATGAATTGTTCCCACATCCACCGTATTCACCAGATTTAGCTCCCAGAGACTACTGGATTTTCGCAGACCTCAAAAAAATGCTCGCCGATAAGAAAGTTCGCTCCAATAAAGATATTATTGCTGAAACTGAGGAGGCCTATTTTGAGGCAAAAGATAAATCGTTCTATAAAAGTGGCACTGAAATGTTAGAGCGGCGCTGGAATGATTGTGGCTCTTGATGGAGATTACGTTGATGAATTAAGTCAATTTTGAACCAAAAAAGGCGGTTTCTTCCTCAGGCCTGGGATTTTTCAGTGTGTTACTTTTAAATCATCCTACTGATGGTTGGATATGGAAATATGACTGAAACATATATGTTATTTCGTGAAAAGTGTTCTCAATGGTTTCTTATTACAATAAACGGTTAGCAAAATCGATTACATTACGTGTAAAGTGTTCCGTCAAAGATACTAAATCAAATGCATTGTGGAGATGGGACCTTCTCAAAAGCAAGGCCCGCCAAACAAAACCTGCAAACATCCAAGACTTTAAATAGAGAGTGATTTTTTTGCTGGTATCTTTTTGGCAACACTGTTTTTGACAGATCACGCGTGAATCGTGTCTTGTGTCATTGTCAAACTTGTTCAGTTTGGT
>WOGR01010724.1:0-10815 GCA_015342045.1 Leptinotarsa lineolata
GTTTATGTGGGACAATGTGGTCGAAATTTCTCAAAACGGTATGCTGAACATGAAAGGTCCTTCAGACTAGGTAAAAATGATTCGACGTTTTCGAACCCATACTTGGGATGCAACCACAAGTTCCCGAATCTAAACGATACAGAAATTTTGCACTATGCAAGTAAAGGTTTGAAACTCAATTATTCGGAGTCTTGGAAATTCATAAGCGTAAGAAATGCGGGTGCAAACTGTTAAATGATCAAATCGATTCAGTTTACTCACCGGTTTTCAAATTAGCGTAACCACATTGTCGCAAGTAAAGACAATTCTGTTATTACCTACAGTGGTGTTTTATATAAGGGTTAATGTGATCAATCATTTGTAGTTTAATGCATACATTTGATTGAAAATGTCCTTATAGGATGAAACTGCAGTAATTTTAGTTACTGCAGTTTCAGTTAAAGTTAGTGCAGTAACTAAAGTTACTGCAGTAACTTTAGTTACTGCACAGTAACTAAAGTTACTGCAGTAACTTTAGTTACTGCAGTAACTTTAGATACTGCAGTAACTTTAGTCACTCACTTAACACTCGCTCATTCATCTCTATTTCTCAGTACTGGTAAGTCCTAGGAAGCTAAAATTTGGCATATAGGTGCTTCTTAGGTCTGTGATGCGCACTAAGAAAGGGTTCTCGAATATTCCAACGGGGGCGGACCAGTAGGTCGTGATCGAATGGTACCTGAAGTACCAAACGTTTCGTCTGCTACTGCGGCAGTCAACGCACATCGTGGTATGTGCGTTGACTGCACGTTAATAATGCTATAATCTTTTTTGAAATGTTCATGTTACCTGTCATTCATTTCTTGAAAATGAAATTCACTGAATTCCGAATTTGAAGTCGGAATTTGATAGAATTGGAATTTAACAATATAGCAAAATTAATTTTGATGAATTTCAACTTTTATTTCGAAATTTTCAAGAAATTTTGCCTTAAAACTAGAAATTTTCAAAAATTCCTATTTTAAACTCAGAATTTTGTTAAGTGTGGAGTTCAAACTCCGATTGAACTCGGAATTTGTTTTTAATTTGGTAATTTTCTTAAACATGTGGACTTACTTACTACGCCTTGGTACCATACAATACCGAAAAATTTTCACTGCTCCAATTCCAGTTACTTTGAAATAACCTTCCTTCATCGATCCCCGTTGATATAAGCTCACTTATTCACTTTCAGGATCTTTCAATACACCGTCTCGAATGACAGATTTATGTGCGTCCGGAGAAAATCGAACAAAATAAAGAGCCAGCATGTTTATTAATTTCCTGTCCGCATAGCAAACAAAATAGCGACCGGAGGGAATCGAACGCTGACAAGCCATTATTCAAAATCAAATTACCTAACACAAAAAACGACAACTATCTGGATATATCGATTCGAAGTCGGTTGCACGAGAGACATTTCTCATTTTACTTACGTGCTGTATGCAAAAACGGAGGTAAGAATTACGCTAACAGGGTGGCTATCAATAAATAAAACGGCACTATCGATAAGAAAAACTCACACGTAAGTATAATGGAGAGTGAAAAATTTTGTTCTCTATATAATGGAAAAACATTATCTTGAAATCTGCTTCAGGCTTGTTGTCATTGTGTAACTTTTTGAGTAACTACTTCGCAAGCTCGTTCGTAACAAACGTATCAATAATATAATAAAATATAAATACTAGCTGACTTGGCAAACGTTGTTTGGCCACATAAATTATTTCTAATAAAGCTTACAAATAATATTAATCCTTCAATACTCTTGTGTGTACAATATTTTTTGTTAGTACATTTTTAGCTAACACTAACAAAATGGATGGTTTGCCCATTCGAGAGCATGCCACGTATAATTGTCCATGTGAAAAACATGGTGTGCTCAAAAACACAAACGGACATTGTGTGGCCTTGAGACTTATTAATAGGCATTTCAAATACCAATCTAATCGGAAATTGCACACGTTCAAAATGAATTGGCACATCTCTATTATAATATTTCCACCTCAGAACTTGCCATTTGAAATGCTGGATTCGTTTTTCATCAATTTTCTAATGACTGATCGCGTGCTGTTGCACAGCCGTGGTGGATTCAAATTAGGGAGCAATCCAATCTTCAGTTGTAAATTATGCGGTGGTATGTCTGGTAAATCTAATGAGTTTAAAAACTCTGTTGGATAATTCACAGCTTCGGTTGCATGGCAAACTGTATCTACGCTCGATGGATAAACAATAATAGTGGCCGAAAACTGTGAGAGAAGGCCCAATGTGTGAGAGAAACAGGAGACCGGCTTCGTTCTCATCCCTACTCCGTGCTGTTTACTGGGTGAAAAATAATAATTTTTGAGCACTTAATAAAAAATATTACGTGCTTGTTGGTTGGATTTTTATAATACTGACGACAGTATATGTCTATCGCATACTAAACACTGAGTCATGCGAAGTGAGGTGAGAGAAGCGTCTGTCCAACGAGAGAGGAGGAGCCTGCCTTTCGCTGACGTATGCGTGAGAGAAAGGGAAGCTAGTAAGACTGGTGCCGTAACGCGTTACGTAACGGAGCGGTTTACCCTCTCATAAAAAGTTATTACTTCAAAAATTCCACCATTGTGCAAACGCCACTCCCAATTAAAAAAATTGAATTCAGTTGTTCCTCAAAATACTGTGACAGATATAAGTTATTTATCAGTGTTATGAATATTCATTACATTCTTTTCCACCGCACATTGTACATATATTTCAATGCCACACTGAATTCACTGGTCTCACTTATAAACTTATTATCCACCATTAATTTTTTCGTTTTTTTTGCGTCTCTCATTCTCTGAACTGATAATAGTAATAATTCATAGATTGGTGGTGAATCTTTTCAGAAAAATGGTTTGATTTATAAAGCTCCGCCGCCAAAATCCATAATAGTCATTCCACGGTACGTAATATTCATAGTAAACATAGCAAGGTAAAAGTAAGGAGGTCCGCAACTATGTCCCAGAATTTGAGCATAATACTAAATTACTTGAGCATTCTTTTTTCAGATTCATATATCCGAAGTTGAAATTTGGGATATATCAGCAAAAACTTTTTTCACGCTGGTTGAATCCGATAATTCGACAGAATACGCAACTAAAGAGAGAATGCAAAGAGAGTAGATTACATCATTTGGGTTTAATTTATCACGTTATGTGGTAGAAATCGCACGGTAAAAAGTAGGACCTCGTCTATCTCTACCTTGTACAAGTTATGACTTCTCAGGGTTTTCGTTCATGAGAAGGCCATATCAGGTTAACGAAAAAAAACTCACTCATGTTATTTAAACATATTTTCTAATACCTCTCAAAGTTTTTTGACTTTAGATTCAACAAAATAATTTCAATAACATGGACCATGGATGAAGTCCTGTGTATATACTGAGGTGAAAATTCTACTCATTTTTAAACTTATTTTTGGATGAAGATGCTAGTTACTTGAATGTCATGAAATATATAGGAAAAAATTGAGAGATTTTGGCCAGATATGAGAAATTATTGGAAAATGAAGACCGAAAAAACTTTTTGATAGCTTTATATTTAATGTAACAAACTGTATCCGGATCCAAGATATTTAAAGTTTTTCGAAAGCCAAATTATTTCCACGGTTATGCAAAATGATATTTCGTACGATTTTGTTGCATCTTTTTTCTTCAATTCTCATTGAAATATAGAAAAAATCGCTAGATTGACAGAAGTTCCATGGATAGACAGATACTTGAAGATCGAATAAACTATAGACTGACCTTGAAGTCTTCGTAAACTCGGGAAAAAATGTTGAATAGTCACTTACTCGTCTTGCTTGATGTTTCTTCAAACTTGAAATATCAATATATTTTATGGTACAATAGAAAATTGAAACACTTTTCGAGGCAGTATAAAACAATTTTCCAGAAAAAAAGAAACATAACTTGACAACTTTTATATATGGTTACAACATATATATGTTATAATATTCCAGTGAAAAGCAGAAATTTGTAACGCGAGGCCCCAAATATATATGAAGGAAAATCAAAGCGTGTCTATTTTCCTTACCCATTATTCATTGTAAAAAAAAGGAAAAGTTCTGCAAAAGTCAACAAAATTCGGAGCTAACGTAAAAACGATTTGTAATCCACCCCGTATGTGAGCGCATTTAAATTTTCATAGCCGTCTCCACTCGTTCCATTGTAATTCATGGAAATTCCGAGCGCTTGTCCGCCTGCCACTTTTTAATCTTCCAAGAAAACTCACGGCGCGAAATTACATTCGTTCCGCATGGAAATGATGAATGATGAAATTCCCTTTTTTCCAGAAATAAATTTAGTTCCGACGAATAATGGGCTCTCCAGCTCTCTTATATGTGCGATTCGAAATGTGAGAATTTAATTCGGTTACTTCTATACGAAGTCGATGCGAGAGATTTATTCTACACTGATAGAAATTTCTGAGTGGCGAATTAAATTACTATGTGAACCGAAAAATGATGTGTTTTCGAGACATTTTCACGTATGAGATATGTAGAAGTATCTCCGTGAAGTTCAGAACCAATTGTAATTTTCCTTGGGCAGTAAGTGAAGTAAGATATCTTCAATTTTACGTCACGCCAGGTTCTATATAAGTCACGTTTGGCGTATGTCTTATTCATCGAAAAATTCTACTTTTTGAGTCAAATTCAACATTCCCTCTGAAACAAATTTGAACGAGCGTGATTTTGAATCAGAGAACATACAGAAAATCGCTAACTGAATCACAAACTAACACATCTCCACAATAAAAAGTTCGGAAAATAGCAAATTGATCTTTAAACTAGGGTCACAAACTGATGATTTCAACTATAGTTCAATTTCATGATAGTATGCACTGAATTATGAGGAATATTATTGTATTAAAACGAAAACATGTTGTAAAGTTTGTGATTTTATATGTTATCATTTCCTTAATCTGCTTAGTATAATTTCCGCACGCCACACAAAACACAGATTAGGGTAAAAACGTCATCAGTCATTTCTGAGAATTTAGTTATAATATAGTTGTCTTGATGTAAAACAGGCAGATATTTTTTTTCTTTTCAAATTCATTATATACTACTGATGAAATGGAAAGCCAAGGAGAATCTGTTTTTCAAGATTAATACTTTCAAATCTAGATATATAAATCATATTTTATCAAATATTCGTCAACCTTCACTAACTCAAGAGTGCCATTTGTGAAAACGTGCAACGTGTGAAAATTTGCAGCTTTGTCATTAAGACCTGATGTTCTTTTTACAATAAAACATATTATTATTCAGAATATTTTGAGTATCGTAGAAAAATGCCTCAACTTTTCCAAAATATCATTATTCGCAGATGATCTGAAAGTGTACAAAAAAATTACTAATCAAGAGGACCACACGAAATTACAGATTGACCTTGAGACCGTTTCTCTGAATATTGCTGAAATAGTAGACTATTCTTGAAAATAAAGATTACAAAGACTGTCAAAATTTTATGTGATGTCACAAAATTATTTTCACGCGCTCTGTTCACCTCACATCTATGCTAACAATCAATAATATTCCAATACCAGAAGTGAATGACTTGAGCATTGTGCTTGATAAAAAACTCCACTTTGATAAACATATTGACCAAATCGTGCGTGAAGCTTTGAAAATGTTAGATTTCATGTGGAGGACATCTCCACACATCTCTCATCAGCCTGTTCAACAACAATCTGGAGCCCTGTGTATGAGAAATACGTCAAGCGCATTAAATATGTAAAAAAAAAACTTTTGAGCACAATCAATTCAAAATTCTTCAGACATCGACACTATTTCTCACACAAAAGTAATGTGATTCATTACAAGATGGGGGGACTATCAACACGCGGAGACTCTGCTGACATTGTATTTGTATATAAATTACTGAACGATTTGACAGACTACAACTACTGTCTAAGTTACTTCCTCTTCAACTGCAATACTCGGCATAGACGATTATTCTTCATTCCTAATTTCTCAAGCAACTATGATAGCGAAAAAAACTTATTAATACAGTTTATTGTTTCTATAAAAGGTTTTACAGAAACCGCGACACTTGTTTTGCTATACAATAAATAGCAAAGCATTATTAATGCTCGAAAAAGCTAGTGAAAATCATATAATAAACTGTATTATATTGTTAATAACCTTCCATATTTCTACAGTTTACATTTCTGTCATCATCTCTGCAAAATATCCGCTACTTGCGGATTTTATTCGCTCATCACCCGAGCTATTTACGACAAATCCCTGGAGCCCCGATATTCCTGTTCAAAACTGTACACTCAGTGAGATTATTTATAAAAGCCTTTTAGCAGGGTATTTTATTTCCAGAATGCGAACGGAATAATTTAACGGGGTGGATTCGAAGAACAAGCAATAATTAATTATTACATCTTTGGAGACGTTTAAAGAGATTTTCCCGGTTATATTCTCGGCGGGTATTTAATAAAACATGAACTTATTAGGCGACCGTCGTTGATTTATTAATATTTCTTGGGAATTGTGCAAGCGGGTGCTATCGCTTCTGCGTTTGTCTTTTGTCAGGGAATTAATTCGATTATTAATCGTTTGTGAAACGAGGGAGGTACAAAAAATTCAACGACATTTACGGATGAAATTGATTCGTAGATAAAAACTCACATCAACGTGAGTTTTTTGAATATATTTTATATCTATCAATACGATGCGTTTAAATTTAACAGACAAATCCACGAGGATATAGGAGAGAAAAATTATATTATTGAAATAATAGAAATTTGAACTAAACCTTTTAGAGTCTACCTGTCAAATTGTCTAATGAATCTGGTAAAAAAAAATTTAAGAGGGTCACACTGATGTAATTGAAAATAATATGTGCCATTTTTTTTGTGACGACTCAAAAACATCTGCAGTTTGCGATCTCACAAAGACGTTATCAATGAAAACGTTGTCGATTGTCGTCTTCGATAACGGACGAATCTTTTTTTCATTCAAAAACCCTCTAAAAATTCATTTTTTCGTCCGAAAAATTCCCATAAATCCACCTTTAAACGAAACGACTATTTCGTGAAAAATACCATTTTCCCCAATGAAAACTGCAATTTTCTCTGTTTTTTGCGCAACTCAACCTTCGATAATGTCCAACAACCAAAACGGTCTAACCCAAGTTACCACAACCTCGTCCAACCCAAACGGCCTAACCTCACTGCCCACCACCCTAAAACTGTATAACCAAATTCACTCAAATCTTGTCCAACCCAAATGTGCTAAACAAAGTCAACCTAACCTAACCTAAAATAATCTAACCTAACCTAACTCGAAGCTTAGTCCTCCGACGAATAGATGGCGCCACCTGCCTCTAGAGGTGTTTATTGATTTTTCACAAAAAATCCAACCCAACCTAACTTCGAACCTAAACCTTACTCTTCAGTCGAATAGATGGCGCCACTCGTATTTCTCGATTTTTAACGTTTTCATTTCGAAATCAATCGATTTATCAATACAAAGATTCACCTTTTTACCTCATTAACCTACCCTGGACCCTTCTATCCCTCACGGTCCCGTAAGTTCGTTGGTTATTGGAAATAGGTAGAAATTAAGAAAACGACCAAAAAATCAATTCATATTTTAAAACAACAACTCTGAGCTATCGAACAATTTTAATTGATTGAAAAAAGTAAAGTACTATTTACATAAACATTTATATTTGAAAATTGAACTGAAAGTATGAAAATAAGTTGAGATGTGAATTTTCTGTTCTTACGCGCAGTGATTTTCATTTTAACATTTATATTTAAATCGCACTTCAATATTTAATATTATTTTTAGGATATTACAGTTTAATTTTTTACTTAAAACTTTTATTCTGTGTTTATTATGACAATCAGTTTAGTTTCAATAAATATAATAACCTGCTGTGAGATCTAATAACTTATACATAAGTGATATGAAGCGTTTGAGAAGCTCTACTATATACATTCATATCAAGGTTGTGAAGAATACTACTAGTTTAATCGTTCACGAATCATCTTTAGAAACCTTGTCGCCTGTCTAGATATTTCAGCTGGCAGCGCATTTTAGATTCTGCACAATGATTTTATCTCATGTCGAAATTTTACGCGTCATCGTAACTGTAACCCAGCCACCGTATATTCCAGATATGACACTCTGCAACTTCCAGCCGTTCCCAAAGTTTGATAGAGAAACTGCTTGAAACTCAAATCCAATAACAATGTTATGTAGCTATGGAGGCGCGATGACAAAATATTTTTTAGAAACGTCTCCACCCCCTAGTGGAGAAATTTTTTTGAATCGTTTTTATCAGTATTTCCTGATTATACAAATAATAAAAATTGACTGAAATTTTACAAGAGCAGTTGCTTCTAACATGAAAGTCCAGTCCAGTGAGATTTGGTGTACCTCAAGATCCAGTTCCTAGCCTGTCAATGTTATTCACCAACAATTGACTGACATCTTTATTCAACTTTCAGAATCAACTGGAAACATATGAGTAATTGGGTCAAATCCTGCTCTTATACGGCAATGAGTATACTTATTTTCATCACTACATAGTATGAAATGAAGTCGCTTCCCGCTGTCTGTCCTTAGATTTTTAAAACTACGCAACGGATTTTGATGTGGGTTTTTTGATAGATAGAGTGATTCAAGGGGAAGGTTTATATGTATAAAACATGCATAATATAGTAGAGAAACACTGATAATTTGAGAGATTTCTAATGTAATGTCGTAAATAAACACATTTTTGCGCTTCCATTGCAAACACTGGCTGAACTCTACGAAATAGATCAAAATAATGTACAGCTTGTCAAATATAGGAAGAGGTTTGAGAATTTCTGCTCTCTCTCTCTCTTTAGATTATACGGAACTAGCGAAAGAGAGAGAAATCAGAAATTCTCAAACCTCTTCCTATATTTGACAAGCTGTACTACAGAAATAATAGCTTATTCACGAAGCGACTTTAAGCAATACAGCAATCCTTATCCAATTAAGTAACTTGAATACATTGTGCATTCAATTTAGATCAATACGGCCCATTACAACATGTGATTCAAATGAATATTTTCAGAGATATTAGATTTGAAATACAGGGACATAGCGGTTGCGACGGTACCGACCGAGGGGCCGGCGGTGCATGTCTATAAATAGCGTGTTGAAAGCCGCACTTCGCTCTATAGCACTTTACGACTAGCAGCGATTGCACGCGTTAATCGGGGCTCTCTAGCGAAAAAAATAACAATACATTCTGTATTATATTTAGTATCAGCATTGCACCCTTAAGAAGCCCGGCGGATTGCTAGTACGATATAAAACTCGATGGAAAAATCAAAGATGCCATCAACTTGAAATTTAAAATTCAGGTGCAACACTTGAGTCGGTGGATTGGTACCACTGCGATCGTTTAATAGCTTCATCGATGACGGGAAGCTGATTTACAGTTGTAGTATGTAATATATAATCAGTAGATGGCCAAGTTTTCGATGAGTGAGATCCATTCACAGAGCCCCATAACTGTGCGCACGATCGGTCCCTGCTCCTTTCCCAAGATTACAAATTTTTTGAGGTGAATATGGGACTCGATGACTGAAAAGTATGTTACGTCATAAGCATGTGTATTATATGTGATGATCAGATGCTCCTCCTTGTGTTCAGCTAGACCTGCTAGACAATCCTACGTTAAAATAAGACCAAAGAGGAAGAAAATACATTTGTGGAACCAAAAATTTTGTTGTGGGTACAATTTTCAAGTTGAGCGAAGGATATAAAACAATTGAAGAGAATACGGAAAGATTATGTAGTCAGTTCTCTGTTCTTTACTGTAGATACACTCACACTTTTACAACTTAAATATGAAGAATTGAAGGACTGTCGTTTGAAAATTCAATCATCGTGTAGCAACACCTTCAGAAAAAAGTTCTAATCGATTCAAGTTAGCATATGAATTGTTGGAAACGCTGTGGTTGACAGAAACCATTAAAGACCATGAACCAATCAATGAAGGCTTCGACATTCGCTTCCACACAGCTATCTAATCGGTATTTTACGAGACCCCAATCGAATTTACGGATGGCACTACGCTAACAAATACAAGCCCACACACACAACGATTAAGCTCCGCAAATCAACGGTTTTATCGACGCTGAAAGTGACGCAGCTTCCAATCGGGAGAATTTTCACGTTGATTCAACCTTGGGGCTTGACCCGAAAAACCAAAAGAAGGAAATGATTGTGTTCGAGCATTTAGCTGCTAAAAAAATGAACGTCCAGTCATACAAAGAGAAAAATACTATTTTTTTTCAAACATATTCCTATTCTTCAAACCCTCCATGCGTATCATTTTAAATATTGGATCAACATTATGCCATTGGAACAATTTATTCTATTCTGTTGTTCTGATTGGAAGTAATCACTAATTTTATATCATCAAAAAATTACAGCCAAAGATTTATATTCCTAAGATCAGACTGATGCATAAAATAACTCATGGCCGGGCATTTTCAATCTTTATTATATTGTTTACAACCTCAATCACAGGTCTGATGAAATAGAATTAATATGAATTTTTTCCTGAAACTTAAATTTTTTCACTAACCTTCATATCACTTTATATAATTTATAATTGAAAAATAACAGTTACGAACCAAATTATAAATTCACTTCGACTTCAATATTGGTATTCAAATATACTCAAACATATTTAAATGACATAATAATATATAATAAGGTATTTCTCACTGTTTTTTGGGTATATATAACCCTCCACAATCTGAAAAATAA
>WOGR01010725.1:0-10815 GCA_015342045.1 Leptinotarsa lineolata
TATATATTCAGATCGTTATCGTACATAAGAAAATTGGATAATTTGAAATAATCTGGAATATCATTTATATAGATGTTAAAGAGTAGTGAACCCAAATGTGATCTCTAGGGAACTCCAGATGTTATGTAAATTGAGTTTGAGAAATAATTTTCAATACAAACCGCCTGACGACGATTACTCATGTAAGATCGAAACCAATTCAGCAGTGATCCAGTAATACCGACTTCAGCGAGCTTGAACACTAGTATATCATGATCGATTTTGTCGAAAGCTTCACTGAAATACGTGTATATAGCATCTACCTGAATTTTACTGTCAAGGTTTTTTAAATATATTCCGTATATTCGAAAAAAATTGTTTCGACAGATCTTTTTTTTATGAATCCGGGATGGTGTTCATTCAAAATATTGATTACGTCGTAATATAAACAGTCATAGATGATTGATTCAAAGCTATGATAGATAAATTTGAAACAGGTCTATAATTCTCGGGCAATTGTCTGTTGAAAGATTTGTGTAAAGGAACAACATATGCTTGTTGCCAGAATTGCCATTCTCATGAATTATCGCCCATAATTTTGGTCCATTCAAACTGTATCATCATTTCAAAAAAAGTAGGTGATATATGCAAATTATTGGACCAGCATTTTCGCGTTTCTCTCTCTCTCTCTTCTCAGAATACACCGGCACCGTTCACGCTTCGCTACTAATCATCCGGGTGCGTTGGCCCTCTTGATAATTAAAATATTTACCGATCAGCGAAGATAATGCTGTGACAGTAAACAATCTCTCATTTTATTCTCATTCATTTCGGTTCACAATTCATCAATCAAATATATGAATTTTCTTCTATCAAAATTGGAAAAACGCTTCATTTGATATGTGTGATTCACTGTACTTCAATAATAATTTACCAATTCATGCCAAATATTGTAAGTAATTTTCTCTCTCATTTTCTCTTTGATACTAAATAAACTCATAAAGTAAATAGTATCTACTCCTAAATTGCTTTACTAAAGAGTTAATTTTGGCTAGTACTGTTTAGCTAGATATTCTTTCTACTTTTGATTTGTTTTGAAAATAACTCGACATAATGGCTGAAACTTTCGAGAAATTGAATCAAAATATTGCTCGTCATAATCCAGAAGTTTTTCAAACCTCAATCTGCGGAAAAATTCCTACTGAGCTGAATTTTGGTATGATCCTTCATTATGGCGTTTCAATGAAGACGTGAAAAATCGAAATTGATATCGTGCCGGCTAAAAAAGTTATAACGGTCAAAAGGTCACGAAAATCAGTTTTAAGCGAATATCTCGCGACCTATGGCTCGGAGATCAATGAAGGTCATTATAAAAATTATTTCTTATATCTGCAAAAAATAGTATCTTGCATTTTTCTGTAAAGTCAACCGTTTTGGACTAGAGCACTGAGAAAGCGAGTAGAATGAACTCACTGGAACTGAAATAATTAAAATCAATGGATTAAGAGGAGTAGCTAACAGATAATAAATCTATGCACAATAATTTCAAATGCAGGTATAGGTATATTGAAGGGATATAGTAGTTATTTGAAAGATTTCATAATATTGTAATGATATTGAAATGCTTAAATTTTGAGGCGAAATGAAAACATGACAAACTTATAAGGATATGTATGTTTCATTATCACATGATAAATATTCATTGTCTGACATTGACAAATTCAATTATTCAGTTTCTTCTCTAGAAGGTGATTTATTGGCACTTGTCAAGAAAATACCGTTAATAGGAAATTATTATAATATAGCTTATAATGAACAAGTGAAGAAATATGATAATAAAAGACTTATTGTCAGTTCTTATTGGTATTCAATAAAGCAAATAGAAAGGTTGAATTCCTTAGATGATTCAATTGAATTACGTAATTTACTCGATACTTCTACTTTGAATGTATCATTTTAGAAAAACGTCGAGTTTGATGTAAAAGCCTGAGATTTCATATTATTCAACATGTTATTTGACAGGTTGAATGATTCAATTTGGAATTCAATACGGTACTTCTTTATATATCTGAAATTTCTGTAATACTTCGGTAGAATTCAATGAAACTCACTCAGTGTAATGTAGAACAAGGTTTTTCAACTTCCTCTAAGAAGTTTATGATAGTGAAAAATGTATCTGCTTTCAAGGTTGAAAACAAGTTCTGCTCTCATGACTCGAACTGGTAAGCTCTTGTGCCAGATTTCCAAAGCTAAGTATATGGTTTATAATTGCCAGAAATTTTTATTGAAGTTTTGAACGAACATTTACCCTTGTGAAAAATAACAGATGGCGTTCTAATTATTTGGGTTCCAAACATTCTGCCTCAAAATAAAACTCCAATGCCCTATGTGAAAAATGCTCTCTGAGGCATCAAACCTACCGCACTTTGATAGACCCGAACAGAAGCAAATTTCTGTAAAAGATGTCTACAATCTTCCTAATCCGAACAATCTTTTACTAATCTCCTCACTCTTGCAAGTACTATATAGTTTTGTTTTCCACTACTTCTAGTCGAGGTATCGGCTGAAAGTGGCAAATGACTAATTGCTAGAGCCATTGTCAATAGTGCTAGTCAATCTAATTTCATGACCTGATCATTTCTATAACTCTTTTCAGTCTCCACAACGCAGAAGGAAGATTGTTATCTCGAACGAAAACTAACTGTCCTAACTGAAGTTCACCCGAGTCCCTTTTCCATCGAGTTCTTTGTTGAATCTCGCTTACAAATGGTAGATGCTTACATATGATAGATGCTGGTACCACCTGGCATCGCCCGGTGAGATACCATTGCAATAGCTTGGGCAGCGGAAAGTTGATTTCAGGCTAACGTTTCGTTGATGTTTCCGCATTCAATTGTCATAATAATCTGGAGGTAAAATAGTTGACCAATCGGATCTCCGGGTGGGGGCTGATTCGAGGGCATCATTCTGCAGTTTTTGGCTTTCTACTACTCCATCTTGATACAAAAAATGTGGGAATCTTCCAAAGATAATATAATAAAATTCAACCCCTTCAATTCAAATAATATAGAGAGGAATGACAAGTGTATATAATTTAAAAATAAAGAAATGTGACAAGTACAAGTATAAAATAATACATTTGCGCCAATAATAAATATAATGAAAACTAAAATTACAGTAATAGTAATCCGTAAGAATATTGAGAAGAAAGGAAGAAATGTATGAAAAGTGTGACGTGAAGGACAAAACGACAATATCGAAGAAAGCTTTGATATTTGTTTCTCTTCTATAGATGGGAGGTATTCAAGTGACTTGGCACATTTGATTCCACCAAGAGCGGTACATATCAGAAATATGCCATGGAATGTGGCTGGTCATCGTTTAGAGGTTCAACCCAGTACACCTCAAACTTTACTGTTCAAGAACCCTTTCAGTCGGAGAACTGCGTTTATGTGAAATAAACTTCCTGAGAACGTTTTTCCAAATGAATTTAATCTCCAACGATTCAAATCCAACGTGAATCGCTACTTTCGCAGAGGCACCGCTCTTGGAGCACCCTAAGTATTTTCTTGTAGTGCTTGTATTTGTCTCTGAGAAAAATAAAAACTCACGGCTTCAGCGGGTCCAAAAGTGGAACAATCTTTGCAAATGTTGGTAATGAGTGAGGTTGTTTTCGTTAACAGATTGGGTCTAAGGTGGTTCTGGTAACGACATTATTGTTCTCCCAATGCAATACTGATCCAATACGAATAAGAGGCTTGAAAATCGAATATATAAATTTCGAAATTTCCCATGACCTCCCGAATTTCTTCAAAATTCGGGGAATTGCAAGGTATGAAGTGCCATTTTATTCCTTGTTCAGCAGCAAAATCACAAATGATGGAATTTTCATTTTTGAGAAAATCGTACAAGTACTTTAATTCTTTATTAGCCTTAACGGAATTTGTTCCATTGTCTAAGTGCACCTCCAATGGTTTGCGTCAGTGTCCAATAAAACGATGAAATGCTTGAAGAAAATCTTCATTGCTTGAAGACGAAACTACTTCTATAAGGATAGCACGAGTGCTGAGGCACACAAATATAGATATCCAACATTTGATAGGCTTACGAACTCTACCTGGTCTGTCTTCCATTATAAAAGGACCGGCATAATCAACTCCGGTTGATCAAAATGGTAAAGTTGGCTTCACACGCACCTCGGGTAAGTCTCCAATTATCGGTTGGATTTTCTGCGCATTTTACCATGAATACGTTACGCAATTACATACTATTTTGCGTGCCAAACTTTTGCCTAATATGGGCCACAAAGTCTCACGAATGATTGATAAAATCAACTGAAGTCCGCCATGGGAAGATTCCAGGTGCTCATGTTCAAAAATCGAAGTAGTCAAGTATTATTTAGTTGTAAGCGAAATAGGATATTTCACGAATAAGAAAAATCTGAATCAGTTAATCTTCCACCCACACGTTATGATATTTCGTCGTCAATAAAATGGTATGAACTTAAAATACAACTGCCTTTTGATAATTGTTCAGCTTTCAGGAAAAGTAAGTATTCTTCACGAAAAGATTCGTTCTGGGCCATTTTAATCAATTTGGTAAAACCATCATTCAATTCATCTGCTGTTAAGTGAGAAGTTTTACGCAAATTTTTTGGTGTCCTGCAGTTTTTGATAAAGCTCAGAATATGAGCAAATGTACGTTCCAGTTCATAGAGGCGTGAAAATAGATCAAATGGAAAATTATCTTTGCAATTCGCAACTGTAAGAGAAGTTTTTCTTTTTTCTGGTAGGTTGGCAATATTACTATTGGATAATAGCCAATCGGGCACGTGAAACCTTATCTTCAAATGTATCAAACTGTTTTGGGCAATATTATGTTTGCGGGATTGCTTACCGTTGGAACGTGTCTCAATTCAAATTTGATGTTAAGTTTCTGAATTTCGGACACACGATTTGCTACGAAAGTCTGAAGCAAATTTGTTGACAATCATTCTTAGACTATGGTTGAATTGGATCAACAGTAAATATAGTCGAACTGCGTTCTTTCTGAATTCAAGACTTTATTTAGGAGTCGCGACGTAACTAATGCTGCGCACAACTCAAGACGTGGTATCTTTAAAGTCTGGATCGGAACGACTCTCGATTTGCGTACAATAAATTCAACACTAACTTGTCAACTGCGTTTTATGAAACAACATAAATACAAGCATCGTAACTGTCTTTCGATGCATCTGCAAAACAGTGCACTGTAATTTGAATTGGGTTATCGCAGAATAATTTTTCGCGATATTATCGAATCATTCAACGCATTCGAGTCAGATAGGTACTCTGACCAATAACAGAGAATGTGATCAGGTACACGTTCAACTCATGTAAGGTTCGCAAACCAAAGTTTTTGTAAAAGTACCTACGCGAGTATAACACAAAGTCCTATCAAACCTAAAGTATCAAAAATCGGGGCAATCCTAGACAGAATTGATCTTTTCGTAATCTGATCAAGTGTAATTTCGTTTTGTTTCATTTTATAGGTTGAAATATCGCGCCTACAATACCAAGAGAGACCCACGTTATCTTCAATAACTGAAAATTCTACTACATTTGAAACTTGATCTTTATTTATTTCAAATTATCTAATTGATTTCCACTTTCGTAATCCAAAACCTCGTTTAAGTAAAAATCTTGAAATATTTTCAAGCACGTAGTTTGCTTCATCTTGATTATCTACGGCGGTTAAAAGGTCGTCTACATACATGTCGTTACGAATAATTTTAGCTATGATAAGATATTCCTTTTCGCATTCCGAAGCAGTTTGGTGTAAACACCTTATGCTTGAAAATACTCGACCGTGGTCCCGTAAGTCACGGTATTTATTTCATAGAATTTAAGTAGTTCATTTGAACTAGATCACCAAACAATTTTTTTAAGTCTTCTTTCCGCGGGATTTATCAATACCTGACGATACATCATTTTAATGTCACTTGATAAAACGATGAGTTTTATGCGAAATCTCAAAATCATCGATAATAAATCCTGTTGTATGATTGGCCCGACCATTTGCAAGTCGTTCAAAGATACACAAGTTACACCAGTGGATGTTGTCATGGACGTACTTTCCTCCTTCAACACTCCGTGATGAGGCATAAAGTACTCCAATTTACTATTGTTTCAATCGGGAATTTCGGTCATATGACCTAAGCGCTCGTATACAGTCAAGAAGTTTATATAAAATTTTCTAAACTTTTCATTTAATAAAAGTCATTCATCAGGAGACATAAACCAATTTATCTTGGTTATATCGCAAATCACGCGATATTATTTGCAATATCGCGTGATTTGTTTAGCTGATTTTGCAGGTTTTTCAATGGAAACGAAACTACATAATGTCCATCTTTCGCATAGGACAAGTTGTCGACAAAATGTTTTTCACACGCTTCTCCCTCAGCTGACCAAGGCCTTCTGACCTAGATCTCTTCAGCTTCCCAAAATCCAGGAAGATGATCTTGGATTCCCGTTTTACAAAAATTGCTTATGATTTGGTTACCATATGCATTGCCGTCTAAAGTTTCGGCGACAAACTAACCTAATCGCGTATTCTCTAACGTCAGGCCTGCATGTCTACCTACGGTTGACCTCTCTTTACATAGAAGCTGCCAAAATGTCCCAGCCCCTACATAAATATCATTTTTTTTTGGTACGTGGAACTCAGGATCGGCTAATCTGATGTTGAATAAATTGTTCATACGGTTAGGACTGATGTACGTTTTCGGTAATGCCTTTGTTATTTCATCTATAACAAAACATCTCAACACGAATGAATAAGAGTTATGTATGAATTTCATTTCAATTTCACATTTATTGATAAAAAAATAAGTTTCACCGTTTATACATGCCACTGTCATGTTAGTCATTTCCATTGGTAAATTCAATTTTCGACAAAGGTCTGTAGTAATGAAGCTCGATTGTGATCCACTATCAAGAAATGCACGAGCTATGATGAAATCGTTTTTTGATCCAAAACGCATACTTGCGCTATCGACAAAATGGTATTTTGTGCTGCTGCTATATTACACTGAGGAAATTTGCCTGTCTACGATTCATTCACGTCTGGCTGTATGGTTATTATGGTGTTAACTTTTTCATCATTTTTCCGCGTTTTATGTAAATCCGTATTGTGTTTACCGTTGCACTTCTTGCACCCGGTCCATTTCCAATCCTAAATTTGATGATTGTGAAGTTAACAATTGCTGCATACTTTGGGTTGTTTAAAACTTTGGCGTATCTATCTTTGATAGACAGTTTTGAGAAATCAGGACAATAAAAAAGATTATGTTCTCTTTTACATAAAAAACACGAATATTTATTTTTGTAGTCTCTGATCACTAGTCTGACTCATGACTGATCTGGTGTCAAGTCAATCCTTTCAATTCCTTTGAAAATTCATTTCAACTAGATCGGATCTCTTTTAAATAATATTTTTAAAAATGTTCAACATTCTTGAATCATGTTTCGTCTTTTCCCTTTTCCAGTCACGGGATGTGGTAATGTCTAACTTACTTGCTACAATATAAATGACTCAAGTATCCCAGGAATCAGTGGTTTCCCCTAACTTTTTAAGGCTGCTTGAATGTTTCAATAAGTTATCTCGTAAGTCTCAAGTTTTTGGCGCTGTTGCGTGCGATATCGCATTGCTCAATTATTGCTATGACATAGTTGTGACTTATTAACCCCAAGCACTTCCATTATTTTTTGCGGTAAATTTCAGTGACTGGATTCTCTGAGGTGCGAATCCAACCAAAGAGGCTCTCGAATAATGAAATTTTTGAATTCCATTAATTTCAGGATTTTTGTCGATCAATGACTCAAAAATATTTCTGAATTCTAACCATGTTTCATAAGAGCTGTCAAACTTGGGCAACTTTGATTCTGGCAATCCTAAACCTTCAAGGAGTTTTGACTGACGATCCGCCAAATCTCGACTATCATTTGTAGTGTTCGTATCATTACTAGCATTAGACGCGACTAATTGAGTTTCATCGTCTTTTACGTATTTTTCTAAAATTGATTTAGCTTTCGCTATGAATGTATATGATTTATTTTCGAATTCCTCCCGTTCGTTTAATTACTCATCGAAATTTTTGGCGTTACCGTCTATCTCATCCTGTACTTCATCAAACTCCTGCATAAACAATCGCTTCAATGCGTCGCTCTAATTGGGGTACATCTTCTCTGATGTTTCTGGTGAACCTGTAGGTATCTCTCTAACAACGTTAACTTCGTTTTTGAGGCTAGTTCATTTTCGTACCTATATGTTACTGATCGAAATTTTCTGAAATTGTTTTTCTGTATATCAGTCAAATAATGTTAATTTATTAAGTATGACACCCTGAATCATATGATAATTCTCAATATAATAACCTAAGCGAACAATATTTTTCAAGTTAAAAATGTAAAGGAAATTCACAAATATTCAAGGCACCACTCGATTCGTATTGAATGATATAAATGGAGGACAGAATAAAGGACAGAATAAAGAACAGAAAAAAGAACAAACTCACCGGCTGGCACCACGATGTGAAAGTCCAGTCATCCCGCTTGCGATTCTCGACTGTTTCGTTGCTTCCGCCTCAGAACTTATTTGATTGATTATATACTGCACAATTTTTTTTGCCATAGTTACTTGAATCACTTGTAGTTTTCAATTTTCAGTTCAATTTTCTTCTGATTATTCAGCTCGAAGAACTATTTTTTGTTCGTATAGTGCAACTGCGACACTGGTTTTCTAACGTATATAATGATACAAAAAATATCATATACCAAAAAATAATATTTTTAATTGTGCAACAATGCCCGAGCTCTTGCCTGCTGAAGGGTCGTTATTGAAGTGCTAATGTTCGATGATTTTGCAAGGGTTCCTACATCCCTTGCTGAACAGAGGCATAGCAAATGGGTCTGAACCCTATTGGATATTTTCTTCGAAGCGAACTATTGAAAAAGTAATATCAAAATGTAGGAAATGCTTTCACGTGAATCCAATTTCTCAACAGGCATTTGGTTATTTACCCTAAGCTTGTGTAACCCAAGTTGAACCCTTCTCACATGTAGGTACTGATCTCAAACCTCAAACCCTACTTTAGTGAGGGTTTGAGGGTCTAAAACCCATAAATCTCTCCAATGTATATTCGTTCGAATGGCTTTGAATTCATACATATTGAATGGGTATCCAACCTATCCACTGAAGCGTTTCTCGCTGTATTGTGGCGCATGATTTCCCGAAGATGAAGGTGCTCAGATATTTACTGTGATTCCGGGTCGAGTTTTAATGGTACTTCAAGGTATCTGTCCTCTATTATAGAATCTGCAGCTCTTGAGACATAAATTAAATTCCATATAAACTGCAGAGGAGCAAATTGATAGATATATCGACTTCAATAGAAACTAATTCTCTCATTCTTTTGAAAGATGATTCCTCACCTCCTTTGAAATGGCCATTCGCATGTGAAAAAACAGTTGATTAATTTTCGAAATAAACTTATATTCTGCTATAAATTTATCATCTATTCCAAACTGTACTCCATTGATTTGGTCTAACACCAAATTCAAAGCTTCTCTAGTAGTATCTGAAGTCAAATATGATATTTTGAAAGTTTCAACTTTTTGGGCCGTTCTCAATGATTTTGGTATATCATACAGTTTCTGCAAAATAGAGAATATATGCCTTTTTTGCTGTTAACATTTCAAATTTTCTATCTGCTACCGTACTCATTTTGACTTTGATAATTTCTAATGAAAACCTTCCCAAAATCTGATGTCTGGTTGAAAACTCCAACCATTATCTTCCGAAATTCCAAACACAATTTTTCAGAAAACTAGAAAATACAAACCCAGCCAATATTTTTGAAGTGAAATATTTATATCCGCTAGGGTAGCGAAGGGTCGACATGCGCAAGTGGCTTTGCGATTTTCTTTCCACTGTTTCAAATCTCACCTGAATAGAGTAATGATAGATCATGATCTTACGTTCAAAGAGTTGTTTACAGTTCTTCTTCAAATAGAGGCTGCATTGAACTTATAGGTGAACAGAGCTCAAATCTGCGGGACCTGCAGGCTCTCACTCCAACTCATTTCTTGGTTTTAGAACCATTCAATACCCTACCTGCTTCAGAAATACCAGACATGAAATTGAATAGATTGTCACGCTGACAGTTATTGCAGAAAATGAATCAATCATTTTGGAAAAGATGGTACAGAGAGTATCTTCATACTCTATCGCAGTGAAGAAAATGGATGGATAAATCGACTTCAATGAAACCCAATTCTCTTGTTATTTTGAAAAATGATTCCTCACCTCCTCTGAAAAGGCACCTTGGTAGAATGGTATAAATGGTGTTATCAGGGTAGTATCAATTTTCTTTTTCCTCTATAACTTTGTCATTTCAGGTGAGTGGTATGTTCAGTCCTCGTGAATATTGAAATCGATTTCGTACCTGATTTATCGCGAGTATACAATGATAAATAATATCTCAGTCTTCACAAAAAGTGGATAGCGATATTCATATGTCTACCTCTATGACGCGAACACTCGCCGGTCACCGTTTCTCTTCATTATTGACATTTCAACAACATTTATTATCCATTTGTCAAAAATTTTTATTCCTGATAGGAATTGGTGCATTGCGGAGAACTTGGATTTGAATTGTCAAAATTCTAAATTTCTGAACGGTGTACAAGGGAGAAAAACAAAAAATAGAAATTTTGATCAGAAGTGAACTACCCTCATTTTTGATATTATTGAAAAAGTTGATTCAGAAGAGTACTTTGAATTTGGAAACAATAC